>CM031971.1:17004830-17030117 GCA_018804465.1 Populus tomentosa
GTTGTGGTTAGTATTTTCTTGCAAAAGAAGTCCTTTATATAGAATAAAAGATTTTTTGATACCCAAGTTAGTAAAGCATGGTAGAAAAATAATGTATGGAAGAAGGAAAAAAAAAATAATGTGTGTTGTGTCATTACATGAGCTATATGTCTGGATCTATTATCTTGTGTCTTGATTAGTACTTAAAAGTGTATTTTTATCAAGATTTTATATCATTATTTTACACTTGAAGTATCAATAATTCCTTAACTAAATCATGTTTTATAATAACATACCTAATAATATAAGATACCTTTAATTTATGGTAAATATTCATCTTAAATGCAGGCCTATCACATAAATGAAAGGATTGATTGATGAGTTTAAGTATTGAAATTTAAATGACAAAGAGAGGGCCAAACTTAGAAAAGAGATGTTGGTCCAGTCCAAACTGGAACATTGTTCGGTAATTGGGTCATATCTGGAGTTCTAGATGTCAAAATGATCTCAAATTTTTACACAGATTTAATAAGACATAGGCCTACAACTTTTATGTGGAGGTCAAGATCTAAGAAGGCCGTTTTCAAGTCTAAATTATAGCAACAACGGAGAAGTCCGAATCTATCCTGCAGCCTAGACACTGTTTAGTGTTCAGCCCATATCTCGAGTTCTTGAAGTCCAAATGACCTCAATTTTTTTTCCTGGAAAGCTAAGACAATTTCCTATAACTTTCATAGTACAGGTGGATCCAATTCTGATGTTAGCTGTCGCACATGTGTAGCGTTGCGACGATCGCCCTTCACACTCATGGGTGTGTATTTAGAAAATAAGGAGAGACAAAGAATTCTTGTCTCTTATATCATTGGGAAAAGGGAATGGGAGTTGTCACTTAGTAGTTTGATCACTAGTAACCCTAACTGGTCTTAGAGATCAAGTACGGAGACTGGTTGTGTAAAGAAAAGGTATTAGCACCCCAAATACGCCCTACCTAAGGTAAGCTGCATTGTTTAATTGTCTGATAACTGCTAAGGTTTCATTGTATTTCTAATTATTGGTCTGTCTACGGTTTAAGAAAAGTCCTCCTCAGTAAGGAGGTTCTTATCTTATCAGGTAAAGCCTAACCGTTTTAATGTCTATAAAAGAAACTACCTTTTCAATATCGGGAATACGCTTTACGTATAAATTCGTAATCCCTGATATTAAAAGCAAACAAAATAATTTTTTTGGAATTATTGAAATATTGGCCAAGTTCTCGTGACTTTAATAAACTGGTTATTAAAGCCAAAAATACATGCTAAAATATTTTTTGGAGTTTTCTTTGTTGTATGAAAATATGATGTAATTTTTCTTTGAGAGACTTGGCCGTATGCATGAAAACAAAAACATGTTTTTTTTTTCTTTAATTTTTTGACGAAAACTGGGTATTTTAATATCATATGTATATTTGTGTGATGTAAAAATACAAATCAATATTAAGCAAAATTTAGTAGAAAAATACGCGGAAGAATTATAAATTTTCAAAAATATTTTTTTGAAATTTTTTTTTGGACTGGGCTGGACTCGGCCCACTCATTTTGGACTAGTCCGGCCCAGTGAACAGTGGAGCACTCTCCACTGTTCACGCAGAACAGTGGAGACAGTGTAGCGAGGAAGAAGAAGAGGAAGAAAAAGGAAGAGGGGCGAACCTGCGGTGGCTTCGAGGCTGTGCTACTGGCGGTGGCTGACTGGAGAACGGCTCAAACGGTGGTCGGCCTTTCTTCTTCTTCTCTGTGTTTTTTTTTCTTCTGCTCTGTTCTCCTCTGTTACTGTTTTTTCAGTGTTTTTTCTTCTCCCCGCTTTTGTTTGCTGCTTCTCCTTTCTTCTTCTATTTCTAATGGTGGCGCTATTGGTGGCGGAGGAGTTGTTGTCGCGGCTTAGTGGTTGTGGCAACCAGTGTTGTTGTTTTTCTTCTTTTTCACGGTGTTGCAACAGGGAAGGAAAATGGTGGGAGGCTGACGGTGGCGCTGCTGGTGATTGCTGACCCATGGAGTTGCTGTGGGGGGCGATGGGGAGGAAGAAACAATGGTGGTGCCCAGGGGGTGAGGTCAGTTCTTCTTCTTCTCTGTGCAGAGATCGCAGTCTTTGTTTTCTATTCCTTTCTCCCTTCTCTCATTTTTTTTTCTCTGCCTGTCTTTGGTATTCTTCTGTTGATTTTTTTTTGTTTCGGTTTGCTTGCATCTGCTCTGCTAATGAACAGGTCGATGGTGGTGTAATGGCTCCCCCTTCTTTTTTCTCTATTCCTTCTCCTGTATTTATAGCCGCAGGAAGAGAAACGCACCTTACCACTGCCCTGGCGCAGGGTAAGGTGGTTATCCTACCCATATCTTGGCACAGGGTAGGGTGGCCAATCATGACTTGCATTAATGGTCGCAGGGTATGGGATGTGGCTTGTTTCCTGGTTTTGTGGGCAAGTGGGAGGGGAAAGGGAAAGAGAATAGCGGGAAAAGATTTCAAAAATCCTCTTCTCCCCTGTCTTTGCATTTGCAGGGGAGAAGAAGCTACACATTGCCGTTCAAAACGGCACTGTGCAGTTTTTTTTTAAGAAAAAAAAAAAGAATTTGGGAGTGACCCAAAAATGGGTTATGACACTAGCAATGACGTTTTATTCAAACAAGAAGATAAAAATTTTCACCAAGTCAAGAGTTGGCCACCCACTCAACAATTAGTCATCAAATTAATAGTTCTAAATTTTAGCCTATAAAAGGAGGCATTCGCCATGCATTTGGAGGCTTGGTTGTTCATATCAAGAACTTGTTCTTGCTCTCTCTCTTTGTATTTTTTTTTTGTAATTTTTAAGTTTTGCTTTCATTAATATCGTGTTTATGCTTTTTATTTTCTTTCCTTTACTTAGTTAACTTGTATCTTATTTATGTTCTTTTTTTGTTTATTTATGTTTCTTTTTTTCATTATGTTTAGCTAAGTTTATTATGTCAAGGTGAAAAGGTTACACTAATGATGTAAGAATAAGTATGGTGTAAACTCAACATAGACCTTAATGTTTAATATTAACATGTCTTATTTTTTTATCTTACTTATTCTTAATACCTTGCTTGTTAAATGGTTAATCTAGATTTGTGCTATATAACACTTGGTACAACAAATGCTTGGCACTCTTATAGCCCAACCGAATGGTATTACCTATACTTGTGGTATGAAAGGAACTTGATTTGTTGTTAACATAAGTTAGCATCATGAATTTCTGAAAATATTTAAAAGTTTGATGTTATATAAATAAGATAATTAATATGATCATGTTAACGATTTATAATGAGCTATTAATGACAAATCATCCGATTGGAACCTCCTTTGTGTGTGGTTTCCAGTTGAGTAATAAGAGTTTATATTATACTTGTTTGAAATACCATTAGTGGATCCTCTAACCTTGACATTTGTTTTTATCATTGTTTAATCCTTACATTAATCTTCCATCTTAAAGTTCTCATCAACTTCTTTCTTCTTTACTATTACTATTACTATTACTATTGTTGTTGTTATTGTTGTTGTTGTTCTTGTATTATTGTTGTCTATAATTTATACAATTGACCTTCTTGTAGTTCGACCCCGGTCTTGCCGGGTTATTTATTACTTCGACACTCCTACACTTGGAAGAAGATATTAATCTTTTGGTCGTATTATGTCTCATACCTAATTGATATTTATATACTCTTGGATCACATGAATTTACCTTGTGGTGAGTATGATTGTAAATATCCTACGTATCATACTCATAGAATAATCATGAAGAATAATTGTTTTATCATGTATAACCAAACAATTAACCTGTAAAAGAATTTATTCATGGAGGTGCTCACCTTGTGAGACAAGACATTTAGGTAGGTGCCACATTGATAATTTGTAAGAAATAAAATTCAAGCATACACCATACTAATAACTTGTATAAGGAACAATTCAAGATGGTGGTGGTGTATTGGATATGCCTTAAGCCTCGTTTGACATATCACATCTAATTTGAGAGTTGCTAACATGAAAATGATTAATGTACTTGCTAGTTTGGGTTAACTATCTTTTTTTTGTTTCTCTTTATTTTTTCTTATGCTCCCTTTCTCTTCTTGGTGGGCATGACTAGGACAAGATTATTGGTCCTGATTGGGCCATCTTCTTTCTTTTTCTTTCTTTCTCTTTTTCCTTTTCTTCCTCTCATCAGTTGGGCCCTTATTAGGCTTAATTAAGATGTTCCTCTCTCTCTCTCTCTCTCTCTCTCTCTCTCTCTCTCTCTTATTTTTTTTTTCATTTCCTTCCTTTCTTTTCTCCTAAGTTGAGCCTTTATTAGGTTACATTTGAGGAATGAGTTGGATAGTTACTGAAGAAATAGAGATTAAAATAGAAAAATAAAAAGAAATAGGTTTACGGGTGTACAAAAAAAAATTTCTTGGTCAAATCAGATCAAATACTAAAAAAAACAAAAATAAAAAAAACAAAGAACATTCTAACATATTCCACCAACATGAACAATAATTCATACCAAATTTCATGGAATCAAAAGCACATAAAGGTTGGAGATCATTAATGGATCAAGAATTATATGTGTTCATTCACTTCGATTATATTAAATCTTGACAATTTGGCCACAAAAGTTTTCATTTCGCAACCAAAACCCTAAGATAAAAATTCTAAAATTCATGTTATAAATGCAAACTAAGCCTAGATTATTGGCTAACAATATTGTGTGAAGATGCATATGCAAAGAAATGAAACAAAACAAGTCAAAATCACATAGATAAGGCAATGCTCCTGCGAAGAACATGAAGAACATTTAAAGTTAAACCCAATAACATGAAACCCAACCCAGAATAGATACGATCAAATCAAGGTTATAAATATGTTGAAAATCAAGGAAGGATCAATAATTTAACATTCATTCACTTTGATTATCAAAGAATCAATATAATTTTGTCAAAATGGGTTTCAGTTCAAAACCAAAACCCTAGAATAAAACCTCCCCAAAACTTGTTATTGATGCAAATAAACCCTAGATTATTAATTAATAAAGTACAACAAAGTGTTTAATGCAAAGGAACGGACCAAATCTAGTCCAAATTGTAGAGCTAAAGCAATGTTCTTTTCAAGAACACAAAGAGCACCACCTTAGAAAACCTAGCCACTGCTTAGAAACTCAACCACTATTAGGCCTAAAAAACTGGCATTTTAGGCCTTTAAACACACTGCTTTTAGTCCTTACAAATCACATTACCATAACTAAACATGTTTGAATAAAGAAAACTAATAAATAACATCAAAACATTTGAAAACCATTTTATTTTATAAAAATCACTCACAAAAATATTGTATTGGCATCTAGTAGCATCAACTATAACTCCAAGTAAGATTTAAACAATAATGACAACATTTTACATGCTAATCGAAACCAAAACCACAATCAACACGATCAAAAAAATATATCTGGAAACATCATTAAACATGCATGAACAAGCTAAAGATGTGCCTCATGAATATCATCTACTAGTCTAAGTGAAGGTTTTATACTCTCTAAGCTCTAACAATGGTTGTTGCCTTTTCTCTTCCAAACTTGTTACTTTCTCTCCAAGATGAGGAAATCTAGTGTTAAGATCTTGAACCTTCGTACTTAAGGTTCATTTTTCAATAGTATTATGTCCCTTTTCTCCCCCCCCCCTCCGCCTTGATTTTCAAGGGATATTTATAGGTTTTCAAGCTAGGTTTTTATTATGGATTTAATCAAAGATTGATCCTCATTTATCAAAACTTGGCACTCTGATCAAAATGAAAGAGTTTTGGGTATGTTTTAAAGTTGTGAGCTCTGTATCCTTGTTGGTTTTATAATGGTGGTTTTGCAAAAAACTTGGTTTTGGAGATTTTGATGGTTTTTCTAAACTAGAAGACCAAGATGCCTGTTTTTAGCCTTTTGATCTTAAGAGAATCGTGGCCAATCTTTGATAAGAACACACTAAAAAGGCTAAAAGTGTGAACACGCGAAAAGATTAGTGGTTTTGTGAAATGAGTATCATAACCATTGATGACTGAGTTACTCGCTTACGAGGCTTCGTTGGACCAGCTTTGACATCATCATCATTAAAGACCACTTGAAGTTGATAGAGAGGGTGCACACCTTTTGTTTGGATCCATCCTCTCTTGATTTGAAGGCCTGCAACCACGCATTCATTCATCTGAAAATGCCAACTTGATCAACCTAGAATATGAAAATATTGTGATGGCTGATCAGGGACAAGATATTGTTGAGTTTGTTGGAGAAAATAAAATGTAAATGTTTTATGGGAATAGCTGATCAACTTAACTTTTTTCTCCTACACTAAATTGTTAGTTTAATATACCCTATAGCTAATCAATTAGTTATACATGATATTATTATATTCATTTAAGTACATATTTATTATTAATAACTCTTTGTTCATAACTCAGATACTGAGAGCGGTGATCGAGGCAATGCCTGGTACCTCAGCCCCGACAATCCCAATAGCTTCAGTAGTACAAGCAACTTCAGTAGCTACAACAAAAGCTGATAGTATGGTTACATTAGTGTGGATTGTATAAAGCATGAGAAAGCTTGGGTGTGAGCCCTTTTTAGGCGAACCAGAGTTCTTAAAGGAGTTGTGCTATAAACTATAAAGCCCTTTTTAGCTCTTGCATATTTTTTCTAGAGAACATTCACCTGCTAATACCGTGTTCATGTGGGAATGTAGGCAATGAGATTTTCTAGCACTTCTGTGTTGCAGGATGGCTTGCCATTTACTTGGCTAAGGGTTTGTATCAGCTAAATATGCATACCAAAACGATCTATACAACGCAATGACTATAACTTTTACTCTGTCTTGGTTAATACGAAAGGGTGTTTTTGAATTGGACATTGGAAGATTGGCAACAGGATACAGAATGGGTGCCTTGTCTTACGTGGTACGTGCATTACATTCTTCTTCCAGCATTTGATTAAATTAGTAAAACTTGTTGCTGGTGATATTGATGTCATTGACGACTAGGTTCCCGTTTTTATAGCAGAAATTGCACCCAAAAACCTTAGAGGAACATTAACAGCTTCGACTCAGGTAAATATTGCACAGGACGAAGTTGCAGAAACACTATGTTATTGCAAAAGAAGCATGCGCTCAACTAAAACCTTTTAGTTTAACTTTTTAATTATTTTACAGATAGGAGTTGGATCGATGGTCCTTCAACAATCTGGAGGAATCGATGCGGTCTGCTTTTATGTCTGCCATCTCGTAGATTCCTTTCAAGGGTATGAAAACTTGACGCAACTGGAAAGAACATGGCATTTTGTCTCCGATTAATTGATAAAAAAGATCCTATCTCTGCCTACTAATTTCAGTCTCCGTGATTTCATTTAGACATTGTTTTCCATCTTGAAAGAATTATTACTGTTGTTGTTGTTGTCAAAGTATGAATTACTGATATGCTCAAAGCATTCAAAACTTTAATTTCTGTATTTGCAATATTTCAGGGTTTTCTCCGACTAACTTCTGCCATCCTTCAGAGTTGGAAGAAAGCCTCTTTTACTGGTAAAGCTTCGTTCAAATCGCAGTTAGAGCTCTAAACATTTCCTCAGACTATATCAATGTTAGCATGGATTGATCTTCTTTAAAGAAATATAACAACAGAAAATCCAATCCCCATGTTAACTCTGACAATTACTCTTTGAATTTAGCTATATATATAGGAACGTTTTCAGCAGGTTTGGGTCCAATTCCTTGGGTTTTGATGTCAGAGGTAATCAAATACTCCATTCAAGATGATAGCTCCACTTCCATGATGGATATCCCACCAACATAAAGACTATCCTTTTGTTGCAGATATTTCCTTTAAATACCAAAGGAGTTGCGGGAAGCATAGCGACAAGCCGACACTAGTGAACTGGTTTTGTGCAGGGGCAGTCTCCTTCACCTTCAACTTCCTTATGTCCTGGAGCTCCTATGGTAAACAAATCTAAAACTTTATCTGATTAGAAGTAATTTGATATTCACATGCTATCTCAATGAATAGATTAACTGATGATCTTCTTCTTTTTTTTTTTCAAGGTCGGAGTGGTATTGATTTGGTGAATTTAGTTCTTGTTTGAAAAGCTTATGTTCCAATGAATGGAGAAATTTCGTTCTGCCCTCAATTACATGACAGAGTAATACTAAATTTTCTTAAAATATATATATATATATATATAATAAGAGAAAATCTCAAAATATACACGAATTATTAGATCATCATCTAGATAGGATCCACTTGTAGGTTTTTCTAATCCGATGATCTTGAAGTTTTTTCTTATCATATCCACCGGCAGTCAAAGTGACTGAGAAATTACTTCCACACCGTGGAACTGCAAGAAATTTGTATCCATGCAACTATGTAGAGGGAACATCTCTTATGAAAGCAAAAACAAAAGAAAATATGAAGAAAAAACTTGGATGATAAATGGTCTTGCAATCATAGTTTGCATTTGACTGAATCTACACACCCTTCTTTACTATAAGATAATGGGATATGGATTTTATTTTGTTCCTGAGATGCTATCGGGCTCTACGAGGCCCGGGAACTTGCAAGGCAAGTCTTGTGCTAGGTTAAGTCCAAATCAAACCCTAGTTGGGATGGCTTGTCAAGCATTTCGCAAATAAATGTTCATTTAATTTCATCAATGATGGTTTAGCTTCCGAGTCCAAACCAAAATTTATAATATTATCTCCCTTCCCTCTTGTTTCTACTTCTTCTTTTCAGGTGTGCCTCCACAAAAAAAAAAAAAAAAAAAAAAAAAAAAAAGAAGAAGAAGAAGAAGGGGATGATTTTCATAACAAATAAATTGTTGTTTTCTTATTTTTAAAATTTCTAAAAATAATAAAGAACCGTGTATTAATAATTTATATTATTCACTTTATCAACATCAACGATGGCCGGATGATTCTTTATATCCCGGGCTTGCTTCTTGGATAATAAAAATAATCATTACACAATAAAATAACCTCATGGAAGAAAGATATATGATATTTAAAAAATTATAATTTTGAGTGGCTAAAAGCCAAATCATGTACCCTAACAACTTTTGTCATCTACACATCAACAGCTACATCATTGAACAACGGTTCATCTATTGATTGGCTTATGGACATCAATAATAATAATTAATTCATAGACAAGATAAATTCACATCACAAGTCCAACATCACAATTTTTTTTTTAAAAAAAAACAATGCATCAAGAATATGCAAAAAATCTATCGAGGTTTAATTGACTTTCAAGAACTGCAGGAATAGATGAAGGTTGGTGGGATGAAAGTGGATAGTGATAGCGCATTATGATACGTGATGGCGTGGATGGCTATGAATGTCTCTATTGTTTTTGTAGAAAAAAATCAAACAAATATGATAACATGTGATTTTTAAGGTTGGAATTTCAAGTTAATTTGTGTTTATTTTGATATTGTGATTTAATTATTATTATTTTTAATTCTTTTATGTTTATGAATTATTTTAATATTTTAATATTAAAATTAAATTTTAAATAATAAAAAAAATTAATTTAATATATTTACAACTAAAAAACAAATTAAAAATTATAGTTAAAATAACGATTAAAAGATTTGGCCCGGAATTTGATTTGTTTTTGTGCCATCTTTTTTAGAGAAATAAAACATTGTGTGTGTGTGTGTGTGTGTGTATTTGGCTAAAAGAAGATCTGTTTTTATGGCGGTTTTAGGGTTGAAAAGGTGCTGATTTACGAGACAAAGATAGAGAAGTGATTGTCGATCTGGTAGTTGTAGCTTGACGGTAAGAAAATTAGTTAAAATATATATAAATTATTCCGAATATTTATATTAATAAAAAAAATAACACATAATTTATACAATGATCATGTCGTCTACAACCGTCGCAAAAAGCTCACAGCGTCTTTGACTGGTAATCGAAAGACTAGTAGGAAATGTCTCTGGCAAGATCACACATGATGACACGTTCCAGTGACCCACGGGCCTGGACGGCATACAAGGAGGACATACCTCAAAATTAAGAATCACTGTTTCTTTGTATACAACTACAATTCTTGTAACAGACATGTACTGGTACTGATCACATGTCCAGGTCTCTGCATGTGTCTCTGATATAGACCTCGCTATTAGTTATTACTCATTTTCTTTTTTAATTAATATAGAGTGTTTCGATTAATTTATATTTACATGTATTTCAATTAATTTTTATATATTTTAAAGTTAACAACGAGATAAATAATCATTAATATTAATAATTATAGATTCAAACCTCAAAAAATAAAAATAAAAATTTAATTTTAAACACTTACCATTAAACCGGTTAGTTATTACATGAGCACAAAGTGGTATCTGTCCTTTTCGTATACTTCGAGGGTGCTCTAAATTGTTTATTAAATAGATCTATACATTAAACAATTTAATTGGCTAGTTGCCTTCAAATGACAAACAAGATCTGATCAGGCCCTTCATTATCGGATTGCCAGACTTTATTTTTGGCGTTGTTCGAGTCAACACAGTACTAGCAACTAGCACATAAATAGTGCTGCATAGCGTGACTACTTGTTAAATATGCAACTAGCAGTCAACATAATCACCTAATTTTCATAACAGGTGAGTTTATAATTAAAAAAATCTTAATCTTTACACTAAAATAATTCATTACAAAAAAAAAAATCAATTCAATTACAAATTAATTTAAATGCATAGTTAAATATATAATAAATTAACTTATAAGTCACACATTTACTATATTTGCAGCCAACTATTAGGCAGATGCTACATACGTTATTATTGTTCTGATTTGAGAAAAAACTCGAATAAAAAACAATTTATTAATTTCACTCTCATACCTCATTTACTTGCCTAGATTATCATTGAACAAAATGTATAGGGCGTGAGTATTTTTTACTGTAGCATTAAATTATTTTGCATTGCTATAATGAAGTTATTGTTTTGCCATTTAGTGTAAAAAAAAAAAAAAGGAAATCTTGGTGTTAAGTACAGTTTAATCTTTTCCAATAGTTAATTGATCATTCAAATATTAAACACTAAAATTACTTATTTACCTCCTAGAAGGAAAAAAATATATAATTATTGACAAAGGGTATGTTTCTCTTTTCAATTAAAAAAAAATATAATTATTGACAAAGGTTATGTAATTTATTGCTAATAAAATATTTTTTAGTTTTTTAATAACCCAACATTTTTAAGACAACACATCATCTTTTTAGACCATAAATAATCAACCAAAAGAAGAAAAGGCCATCTAGAACTTAATATTGACTAGGTGGGATTTTTTTTGCAATAAAAAATGACAGTCAATCTAAGAAAAGTATAGGTTCAATAATAGCTTTTAGTTTTCATATGAAAGTGAATTTGAATTTATACTCATCCTTTCTATTTTCAACAATAATTTAAATTTATAAATCTTTTCCTCTAAATTATATACTACATTAATTCAATAAATAAAAACTCCTTATAACAACTAGGTGGCACTATATAAATATACAATGAGTTATCTTGAGGTTTTTGTAAGATTTTGTTTGGTATTACGGTTTAATTATATTTTTAATTTTTTAAAATTATATTTTTAAATTATTTTGATGTTCTGATATTAAAAATATATTTTTAAAAATAAAAAATAATATTTTAATATATTTTTAAAAAAATTACATTTACCACAATATTAATTAATTTCACATTTTCAGTTTCGCAGCCGAGTAAAAAAAAAAATTGGAAAAGATGGTGGGCTACTCAGCTCCTCTTTCATGAAAGAGGAAGAACGAATCGAGAGAATATCGCAGTCAAATTGGATCTGCCAATCACGCATTTAATCTTCTTTTTTTTCCAAATAATTTAATGATATAAATGCCAAGTAGCCATGTGTGGCAATACCTTTTTGATGATATAAAAAGGAAGAAGAAACGTAGAGCAGGCTGCAGAGCTCATTGGCTGGCTGAAGCAATAGAGACAGGGATTGATGATTTATCTTGAAAGAACTCCTTGGAATTTTGTACCCACTGGAGGCTGGCTGGACCCACAATTAATTAGACGTCAAGGCACCAAATGGTCCCTGAAAATACCTCAAGTTAATTTAATTTTGAGGAGACGAGCAGGTTCAGAATCCAGGCGATGGTAGCTGACGGCTGAAAATTCTCCTGTGGTAGATTTAATGTCAATGAGAAATGATTAAAAAGAAATTCATAATCCTATAAAATAAAATAAAACATAATCTCCATTATAATTTGCTTTACGAAATCTCTTCCAATGTGCTTGGTTGACAGAAATCTCTTTCTGGATAAAACAATGAAGTTGCCCTCCCTGAAACGGAGCCACGGGAACTTGAGAAGTGTTCGGTGGCAAGGATTGAAGAGGATAAAGTAGAAAAATGAAGAGAATAAATGATAGATATCAATCCATTCTAGAGGGCGTGTTTGGGTGTAAGAATGTGACTAACAAGAAGCTAACCGTCTGAATCGGAAAATATGAGAGAAATCCACCCATTTCTTAACTGAGTTTTTATCCGTTTCCTGTTTCTATTCTCACCCATTTTCACTCATAGTATCTATTCATAAGTTGTCTGGCTATGTAATGCAAAATCAAAACAAAAAAAACACGCCATCCCTTTGACTTCGTATCCATCCCTCCAGCCAAGCATGCATATAAGCTTTTAAAAAACATTTTAATCTAATAACTTAATTTTTTAAATAAAATTTTAAGATATAATTTATATTATATTTTAATATATCTTTTTAAATAAAAATTTTTTAAACTTGAAACTTGTAAATATTTATATTTTATTCTGTTTGATTTTTATCAAATAAATAGGGGTGATGAAACTTAAACTTGTGATTATCATTAAACCTTTAATATCATATCAAAGAAACATTTTAATTTAATAATTTTAATTTTTAAATAAAATATTTAAATATAATTTATATTATTTTTTAATATAAACTTTGACATGTAAATGTGAACTCAGGGCAGTTCCATTTAATTATGATGCACATGGCAATCTAGACTTACTTGTCTAGTATTAACAGTCGCTGCTGATGGGTATATCAAGTCAAGAACGCTGTTGTGGTGGGACAAGTGCGAGTGAATATTGAAGCTTTGAGCACAGCGTACGTGGTTGAGAATTGTCACTTCTTGGCAGCATATTTAACGAAAATTTTAAAAAGAAAAAAAAGAAAAAAAAAAAAGGAAGAAAGAAAAACGTATCTCTTTCTTCTATTTCTCACATCCATAACTGATCTAAAAAGCATTCCTTCACAGACTCTCTCCTCGCCATCTCCAGGCTGCGCAGATTCTGACTGAAAAGAGTGAAGGCATGGGCATCCAAGAGGACCTAGAGCAGTGTAAGAATCGTGGTGAGCATGAAGAGGTAAGAGAACCACTCATGGACAAGACAAATCATTCAGGCGAACAAGATGGGTCTTTTGGTCAGAGTAGCAGCAAAGAAAGTGCTTGGATGGTTTACCTCAGCACTTTTGTTGCAGTCTGTGGCTCTTTCGCATTTGGCTCATGTGTAAGCTCGCCTCCTTTTATTTAGGAACTTAAATACTGATAATTAGCTCTGTTTCCTAAGTTAGCTCGTGTTCCTACAGATTTCTTGACAAGCAAGAGTCTTGATTTAATTTACTGCATGTGGTTTCAGGCAGGCTATTCATCACCCACAGAAAATGCTGTCAGGGAAGATCTCTCTCTATCTCTAGCAGAGGTTAGTTATTAAATTGTCTCCTAGCTTGTCAGAAACATGCAAACTTAAGCTGTGGAGGAATAATTGAGATTTTCAGTAGACATTACAAATATGGCTACAGATCAACTGCGGAAATTGAACTTGAGAGAAAAGTTTCTAGAATCAAAAGATCAGCTAGATCCAGGGTACTTGTATTAAGAAAAGCATCCCCTGTTTACTGATGATGCTGTTTTAAACGCAGCAAATGAACTCTTTGGTTTTTACCTTCCAAACTTACATGTGCTACTTACTCTTTGTGTCTGTATGAACTATGAAGTATTCCGTGTTTGGTTCAATATTGACATTCGGTGCAATGATTGGTGCAATCACAAGTGGGCCCATTGCTGATTTCATTGGTCGGAAAGGGGTAAGTAGAGGTATGCTGTGATGATGAACCATTTTGGATCTAGTGCCACTTGTGTAGGACTCAACCCTTGTATGGAATGTACGCAGGCGCTGAGAGTGGCTACCAGCTTCTGTGTTGCTGGATGGCTAGCCATCTACTTCGCTCAGGTTTGTGTCATCTTAATTTCAGAAGCAAAAGGGATTTTTTTTCCCCAGACATATTATCTTATTTCTTGTTACCCTCTCAATTAATACAAAACAGGGGGTTCTGGCGTTGGACCTCGGGAGACTGGCAACAGGTTATGGAATGGGAGTCTTTTCTTATGTGGTAGAATTTTAATCTTCTCGCATTTGCTTCTCAACATGCCTCTACGCATAAACCACATCATGTCACTAATGAATTCGATAATGATGTTGACATCTTGACAAGGTACCTGTTTTTATTGCTGAAATTGCACCCAAGAGTCTTAGAGGAGCACTAACAGCTACAAATCAGGTAAAGATATGCTTCTGACGGAACTTGAGAAATGTATCCACAAGCTGTGGTGTGTTATGAAGGGACATCAACTTTCTAAATTACGTTTTCTATTGAGGCTTAGTTGGACGGAGTAGATATTTAATATATATTGTGCAAACCAAAATGTAATGGGACAAGGATCCTCTCTAATCATATCATCTCATGATGCAGCTTATGATCTGCGGTGGAGTGTCTGTTGCATTCATAATAGGAACCGTACTGACATGGAGGGCTTTGGCATTGACTGGTATTCCTTGATCTATTGCCTACTCAATCATCACGGGATCAAGAATGGGCATTATTTTTCAGAAAATTTAAATGGTTGAGTAGAAAACACTAAAAATATTTGTAGAGCAGGAAGCTTACCTCTAGAGTGCTTGCAGGGCTTGTTCCTTGTGCAATTCTGGTTTTTGGCCTGTTTCTGATTCCCGAATCTCCCAGATGGCTGGTAAGGAACAGCAATTGAATACACACACTGCCTCCACACACACACACACATATACATAATGAAAATGGCGTTGTTACAGGCAAAGAGAGGACGTGAAGAAGAGTTTCAAAAAGCTCTACAAAAGCTTCGTGGCAAGGAAGCTGATATATCTCAGGAGGCAACTGAAATCAAGGTTCTTATCTGAAATCTGTATTCTGCATGCTGTTAATGTAGTAGTAGCGATTTGAAGAAAAGTATGATGAGTTTTATGCTTTTGTGACAGGACTACATAGAAACTCTTGAACGGCTCCCAAAAGCCAGATTCCTAGATTTGTTTCAAAGAAGATACCTCCGCTCAGTCATTGTATTATTCCCTTTTGCAACCTTCGAATCCTATATTTCTTTATTTTCCAGTTGGCCTCACCAGAAAGGATTTATTTTTCATGAACTCTGATAGTCAATTAATACATTTTATGCCAATTTGATCAGATAGGAGTAGGACTGATGGTCTTTCAACAATTTGGAGGAATCAATGGGGTCTGCTTTTATGTCAGCAATATTTTTGAGTCAGCAGGTAAAGAGGTCTTGATAAACATTACTATCAAAGGAGATACATGGTCCCGCCCTTTCCACCAAACAGGGAACTAAACATAAAATTTTATATCTACCCTGCTTTCAAGTCAGCAGGCCAATATTTGATGGGCATATAGCATAAATAAAAGTTAGGGTTATCAAATCCTAAGATTAGAGCCCTCAACAATATATAGGAATAGAAAAAATTTATAATATTTTATAAAAAGTCTAAACAATGTGAGTTTGAATCCCTAACAATAAATTAGACATTCTGATTTATACTAGTTCTAGAACTATAATCCTTTATAGAAAAAGCATTTCTGATTAACACTTGCCTAACTAATAGAATCCATCTAATATTAGGGTTCCTAATTAGTAAAATCCTAATTAAATTAAAAATTCTAATATAAATAGAAAAAATAATCCAAATAGAACAAGGTATATAAAAATAATCTCGCACGGGAACTTCCATGCTGGAAGCCTTCTTGATCTTCGATCATGATAGAATTTCAACCCAGTAGAAAACAAAGCTTTCATATAGAACATCAAATAATTCAAGCTTTTTTGCTGATACTTTCTAGAATGTTTTGATTCTCCATTGGTACTCTAATATTTGAAATTCTGCATTATTTCAGGATTTTCTCCCAGTCTTGGAACCATAATCTATGCCATTATTCAGGTTTCTTTCTTTCAGTAATTTTGTTAACTTCAAGAAATCAAAATGTCATAGTCCAATAGGAGTACATTGAAAAAAAAATCATTTTGTAGGTTGTGGTTACCGCCCTCAACACAACCGTAATAGATAAAGCTGGAAGAAAGCCTCTATTACTGGTAAATTTCTGTCCAACGCAGTTATCTCTGGAAATTTCATCTTGACTCATCACCCTTCAGGTATTGAAAGTTAATTTATCTATGTATTCCAGGTTTCTGCATCAGGACTGATTCTTGGCTGTGTAATAACTGCGATTTCATTCTACCTAAAGGTTATTGCTAACTTTAGACCTCATAAATTCAATGTCTCTTTCAAATACTGACATGTAAAAGTGACCTTCTGCAAAACTAGGTTAATGAATTGGCAATCAAAGCAGTCCCGGCACTTACTTTAACTGGCATACTGGTAATTATAATCATTTTCAAATAATATTTCTCTTGAGATCGATCTCCAACTATGTAACTTCTCATTTACGTATCTTTGATAAATACTTTTGGTTCAGCTATATATCGGCTCATTTTCAGCAGGCATGGGTGCAGTTCCGTGGGTAATAATGTCTGAGGTAATCTAAGTTCCAAGATGAAAATTCCATCTATGAATTCATTATTCCATCCAAAAAAGACAATTGTCTTTTGTTGCAGATATTTCCAATAAATATTAAGGGAGTGGCTGGAAGCTTAGCAACACTTGTGAACTGGTTTGGTGCATGGGCGATTTCCTACACTTACAACTACCTTATGTCCTGGAGCTCATACGGTAAACAAATCTAAAACTTATTCAACAAAACGATACAAAGAATCAATTTATTGGCAACCAGCTCGCAAGATAAATAAATAAAGGAAGAAATGAAATAAATACCAGGAGCTACATAGTAGTTTTTAAGAACGATATCAAGATGTGCAAAAGTGAAAACATTTAGTTTCAAAGACAGCTCTGGTTCACAAAGCAGTTAGTTAAATTATACAAGAATGGTTTTCAGGTACCTTCATTGTTTATGCTGCAATCAACGCGCTGGCTATAGTATTTGTGGTCACGGTGGTGCCAGAAACAAAAGGGAGAACTCTGGAGCAAATCCAAGCAGCCATTAATACATAGAGAAAAAGACAGGATGTATTGAATACATTTATTTCACGGGAATAAAGACCCTTACCCAGATATGATCTACTCTGACGGACCATTTACCCCTTTTGAGGGCAACCAGAAGAAATTTTGGAGAATACTTCCTAGCACGAAGCACGATGCTTTTCACATAAACAACTCAGTCGGATAGGTAGTACAACCTTGGTATCTTCTGTGATTTTGTATTCGAAACTGCTGCTTTTTTTTTTTTGCCCCGCTTTCACTCAGTAAACTATGAACAGAACATCAACTGTTAATATATAAACAGCAAGCCCATAAGTGGAATGATCAAGTGAAAAAAGAAGCAAAAAGACAACATTAATATCCAAATTACAATCTCTGATAATTTTATTTCTGCTCCCAATTTAGTTCTGGCAGACTACATACAATCTCGTTCTAAAACCCAGTATCACGAGTCGCTCAGATTTGACCAGTCAAATAATACATTAAGAACAAAAATACATATGCTTTATTTAATATGGAAAACTTCCGACTTCCATTGTAGAGAAACGTCAAGTCAACTTAGCTCCATCCACTACACTGATTGACTTATAAGAGATTAACAAGAGATTTATATCTAAAACATGTATCAATTTCAAGATCCCAGAAGTTGGGTCTAGTGCTTCATGAAATCATAACCATCATTATCAAAAGGTTGTATCAGGTTAGAGTTGCCAGTTCCCATATCTTTATTTCCCATCATCACTTGTGGAAGCAAGTAGCCGGGTTTCCTGGCAAGAATCAACAATCATATACAGAAACACAATACAAATACAATCAGGATTTCAATACTAAGCATTAATTCCCCGCCCCCAGCACAAAAAGTTTGAAAATGAGAAACCAAATAAAAGGCACTATAGGCTCTAAGATAGGTGATGTCCTCACCCTTTTTAGCCTTCTCAAGATGTGAGCTCAAGCTTTTCATCTTTTCAGTACAGCTAAATGATATAAAACCATTTTAACCAAAATTGCGCTAGTTTTAGCAGGGTGAATGGTGAGAGAACAGAAGTTTCAAGTGTCAGCACATGTTTTTTTTTTATTATTACTGTTGCTGTGCAGTAGAGAGTAGTATAATTGTTTCAAGATAAGTATCATCAGGGCAAGCAGGGAAATATATAATTGGTTTACAAGGACACTTGAATGGCAAGCATCACTCTATCGTCATAGAACCCAAGAATCTACAACCAACCCCCCTCCCTCTTCTCCCACCAGATCCTATTGTACTTAATTTCAGCATTCATTTCATCACAAACACAAACATCAAATACACTATAAAAAAAATTGCTGTGAGTGTGTAATCTCAACACTTCCAAAAGAAAGTTTAACCCAGGGCCCCATTGCACTGAGTTTATGTCCATATTGTGAGCCTTTTCCCTTTTCAGCAACAGTTTATACGAAGGATCGTCAACCTGTAAAAAACACACAATAGTCTCACTTAATCCTTCTTTTCCTAATTCACTAATCAATATATCAAGCCAAGAGTAAAGCATCCTCAATTTATGAGCATCCATAAATAGGAGCTTCACAAGGTCGCATTACCTCATCAGACCAATTTCAAATCAAAATCAGATACAGGTGTTTCCATCTATGTTGTGATAATTTATTTCAAAAGGTTACTTAGGTGATTAGCTTATAGTTTTTGCAATCAACCTGAAATTTGGCATTCTTGAGATACCAGAACTGAGTAAAATCTATAACTAATTTTATGAAAATAAGATTACAAAAAACATAAAGTGTAAGAAATTCACAAGAAAAACTAAGTTAGTAAGAATGTGTTTGTTGCTCGCACACAGGGGATCACAAGTTGCACTCTTTAGCACTGTTAGCAAAATGTCCACTTTTTAGGACAAAAGTGCCCCAACAGTGATTTGCACTAAAGCTGTTTTCAGGACAAGGTGGTTAGTTTCATTTCCCCCCCACTCAGAGCAATAATATTTAGTTCTTTCCTTTCTTTAAATATCCATCCAGCTTGTGAGTTTTGAGGATAATTCTCTCCATGCCACTATACTGGACAAAAATGATTGAAACAGGAAAAGTTCACAAATCAAAGGATTTGGATATGAAGCAATTAATCAGCAGAAAAAACTAACATAAAAAGAAATGAAAGCAAGAATAAATCAAGAGAATCAAACCATTGAACTTCTAAATAATTTATCTAAGATGTGAAAACTGAACTGAGGAAAAGAAAGAAAAAACCTAATGAAAAGCAGTTGCTTAATTTAAACCACCACCACTCCATGAAGTTCATTGTCAGGAATAACAAAGAAAGGCTTAAGGTAGATAAGGAGGGGGGATCCGTTGAGACATAGAGAGTAAAAAATATATTGAACTCCAAAAACCATGTCCTCAAGCACTTTTATTCTAAGGAGTAAATAAACAAGCAGTTTTCGTCCCAAAAGGCAGGTATGTAGCTAACTTGTGAAAGAGAGAACTTAGCAACTATCCATACATGGTAATGTTGTTTATGTCTACATACTTGACATGCTGCAAAAACAATTTAAGGGGTTTTTGTTATTTCGATACAATGCAAATAACAGAGCAACTTCCCTGGTATTTTAAATCAGTAGATATAATAAAGTGAGGGTATAAATTATTAATACCAAACCATCTTTGTTCTCCAGAAAAAACCGTAGACCATCATCAGCTGCTCCACTTGCTATAATACCTTCCCTGTTCAAAAATTAAGGGGTGCAAAAACATAGAATTTAGAAAGAATCAATGCTGAAAGACAAAGGGTAACCCAGAAAAAGTATATGTTACCCATAACATCCACAAGAGCACCCAATGATAAGTTAATAAAGAAAGGGAACAGCCAGAAACAACGTAAAACCATGAAGAAGACATGACATTTTGTTCAATTAAATTAAAGGGTTGCTACCTTGACCAATGAACTGAAAAGATCGTTCGATCATGATAACCTAAGAGAGTGTAAAGATGATTCCTGAAAAACAAACCATGTTGTCAACAAGTATTGTTTTGTGTGTGAGCAAGCACCCTGCATAATTTGAAAATGTCCTATAATTTCACCATACCATATACAAATGAAACAATAATTGATACCTTTGGGGTGTGAATCCCAAATCCATTCTTATTCTTTTTCTAACTATCATAACTAAATGAACTTTGATAAAACTCATAAATATGATTTGTTAATGGATGTGGATAAACATTTTGGGCATCCAAAATAAAAGGTGGACAACAGGTTAGGGATGGGGAGCAAATGCTATAATTATCTTATGCCACATAAATCTCACATCAAATTAGCGTGTAAGAGCATCATAATCAAGTCTTTGTTTCCTGAATTATTAAAATAAAGCACATTGATAACATGATGTAGGAAAAGAGAGCACAAACACCAAAACAAAAGAATCGATTTAGAATAGAAACAAAATCACCAACAAGAAAGACACTCAATCTTGAAGAAAATAAATCAAGACAGACAAACTCAATCTGAAAGTAAAACAAGAGACACTCAATCTTGCAAAAACTCAAAGTTGTAATTTCAATTAATAATTCAAGGACCAAAATAACTACTGTTTGGGTGCTTATGTATATGCATCAAACCAAATAAAATTAAAAAATCTAACAAGTTTTAGATCAATAAAAAAAATCCTAATTTAACAACTGAATAATAAATACTAATATTTTTAAAAATAAAATGTACAATAATCACACAATATTAAAACTCCTAATCAATTAAAAACCAATTTTCATTGTAGTACTTCATTCTCCATCATTTTCTCTTGGTTGGAAAAAAAAACTCAACCTCAAGTTCTAAAGTGTTGAAATAGCAAAAACTCCATGAAGTTGCAAGCACTCCCTGAAAATTATTTTTTTGCATTTAAAGCATTTCAATCTTCTGTAAGCAATATTAGCAATAAGATAGTCTACTTAGCTATAATATTGAATTTAGAAGGAACATTAAAGTCAATTTGTTCAACCTCATCTTTGAGCTCTTCAATGATAGAATCTTTACTTATGGCACTTCAAAATCTTCTTATACTATATTAGTTGTTTGAACTTTTTAATCTATAAATTCATGCTCATCTTGTGTTTGCACAATACAATTTTCTCTAATAAGTTTCTCCAATGTCTTCTTCAATGCATTCATCAACTTGTTCTACACTGGTTGTTTAAAACGCTCAACTTCTATTTTGAATTGACAAATGTATTATTGAATTTTGTATGATTAGTTTGCAAATTTGCATGGTTTGGATCTGGGTTTCTAAAGAATTAACAGTGCTAGTGATTTTGGTGACCTCAATGTTGCTAATAAATGGAGGTTGATAAATTGCATGGTGTGACAATCTAATTTTTGGTTTTGGAGGATAGATGGTAGTAATAAGATGCATATTCCTGTAATACATTCGTAATTTACCCATATCTAAGTCCAATATCCATCTTACAACAATTTTCATAAAATTTTCATAAACACAAGCGTAATTAAGTTCAAATAAAGCAGAAACAAAATGTTTCACATATTGAATTGAAAAACAGAAAATTCCTCAAACATAAATATATTCTCCAAAATATTTCATGTAATACATCCACTTCGATATATGGAAGCACCTAAACAAACAAAACAAGCTTATCTCACTTCTTTATTCTTGAAGAGCTGCACTTCTCTTATTAGAATTATATTCTCTATGATTTTCAAAAGATTAACCATAAGCAAGAGTAGTATACATTCTGTTCCTCAAACCATATAAATCATATCAATAAAGTAGCATATAGGAATAGCTTATCACAAAGCCAAAAGAAAAGAAATCCACCAACCTTACAGATTTTGGCACAAATTCTAGAAACAAATAGAATTCCCAACTAGCACGGCAAGATAAAGTTAGTGTGGGTGGAATTTTGCTCAATTATCACATATATGTGACTTAGGGAATCTATGGTACTACCACTAATTCTGTTTGATTTGTCTTTTTATTTTTGTCCATTCTTTTAGTAGACTTCTTTTTGGTTTGAAAAAACCAAAACCCTAGATATGGTATTGGCCAAACTGGCAAAGTAATTGCAGGAAGAAAAAGAGATGAGAAATACATAAATTTCAAGGTGGGCACCAAATTGATCTATGATAAGAAAAGAAAAAATCACCAAAACCAAAGAATTAAAGTAGAATAGTAACCAAAAATCACCAACAAGAGAGACACACTATCTTGAAGGGACCAAATTAAAAAAGACACTCAATCTTGAAAGTAAAACAAGAGATACACACTTATATTGCATAAACTCAAAATTTTAGTCAATAATTCAAAGACCAAAATAACTAATGTTTAAGTACTTATTTATATACACCAAACCAAATAAAATAAAATAAAAACCAATAAGTCTTACTTCAATAAGGAAACTAAAATCCTAATTTAACTACTAATATTCCTAAATATTTAAATCTAGAATAATTACATAATATTAAAACTAATAAATAAATAAAAACTAATTCCCATTCTTGTCCTTCATTCTCTGCCACAATAATTCTAATGTCATTTGCAAAAATACACAGATTATCAAATGGCCTACTACTTAGGACCAACAAAATTTCAATCCATAATTTCAAATATTTTTTTTATCACAAGTCATTCATACTAATTTGAAGTCATTTCTTTATTTGAATTCTAATAGTGAAGGTGCACTATAAGATGTAAGAAATGAAAAGTAGAAGACCCAATAAGCATAAAGAGCATGCCTCTCACCAAGAAGCGTGGTCATCACCCAATACCATCCTCTCAACATCTGTTTCCCATATTTTTAGTGTAAGATCATCACTGCAAAGTCAACCCAAAATCCATTCAATTGCTTTTGTTTCTAAATACCTTAAAAATAAAAATCACCCAAACCAATGATCATCAAACTTAGGAAAAAGCTTTACATACCTATAAGTAACCATTCTGTCTCCTTCAGCGTTAAAAGAAAGTGCCCAAACAGTAGAAGAGTGACTATTGAGTAGGAAACAACCCTTGTTCAATTAGATTAGCTTGTCATATTGCAAAGGGAGTTATCAATAAACCAGCAAATAATATTAACTAAAGTTGGGTTGCTTAGTGAACCTGTAGGAATGTTTAACTATTATGCATTTTTATACCATGAAGAATAGTAAAGTCAATACTTCTCATTTTCTTTGCAAAACAAGTGCACAACTCCTAACTCTACTAGAGTCATAAGACTGTTACATGTTATAAGACTTTTATGAAGAAGACTTTTCTCCTTTGGTATATAACTCCAAAAAAAAAAGGACTAAACATGCCTAAAAAGTAAAGGATTCTATAACATAAAATCCCAATGGTAGTGATGGTGTTGGCAAGGGATCTAGAAATGTTGGCATGGGATATAATGGTACTAGTAGAGGATCCAGTTATGTTGAAAGAGGATTCATTGGTGCTAGTATAGGATTGAAAGGTTTTAGAGGTGGGATAATTGATAGAGATGGTAGAAGTGGTACCTCTTCTTAATCCTTAACACAAACATATGTGAGTCTCCTAAGTATATATGGTAGTTCTATTAGTTTGATTATAATTCTATTAATAATCAATGTTCTTTGAAATTTTAGATTGGTGATAGTATTTCTTCTTAACACTTTATCCAAACTAGTTGTATTAATTGAAGAATGGAGAAGAGTGGTGACTTTGAGCAATATGAATTTGTTTTAACTATTTCAAGTAACAAGAAGAAAAATATTATAGATCTTTATGGTTGTTGTTTTGTTATCTTCATCTTTTAATGTGCACACCTTTTGTTGATGAGATTGCTTTAATGTGCATGCTTTTGTTATATTTGATATTTATATTTCTTGTATTTTGTTTACTAAGCAATAACTCTATGTTATTTCATTTGTTAAACAAGAATAATATAATAGTTAAAAACATTAATATTATATATACTAAATTAGCTACCAACAATAACTTTACACTTGTAAAACTAACCTTCATGTAGTGATTCTTGATCCAAACTATATGTATCTTCTCTTTCATTTTCTTCACTTCATCTAGTATTTGCTCGACATCATTAACACTTCCTCCCTCTCCAGTAGTTAATTCAGTTTTATTTATAGGCTTGCACCAATTAATGAATGTGTTATTGGATGACTTGCCATACTATTTATAAAATAGATTGTTTTTACTAGTTTTTGTTATTTATAACCTAAAAACTACTTTTTTTTCTTCATAATTCATGCAC
The DNA here is from genome assembly GCA_018804465.1 of Populus tomentosa. Classification (NCBI taxonomy): domain Eukaryota; kingdom Viridiplantae; phylum Streptophyta; class Magnoliopsida; order Malpighiales; family Salicaceae; genus Populus; species Populus tomentosa. The sequence continues at coordinate 17,029,451 of CM031971.1, forward strand.
TTTCTATTTTTGTACTTTAGTCCATCAAAGTTATTGTAGGCTTGTATGCTATTAACATTTGATATATATGATAATAAGTTGATAATGTTGGTGCTTCTTGTGTGCTGAAATTTTTGGTTGTATGTGTGCCTTCAAATTTGGGTAGTGTGTGCGCTAGATTTTTTTTAGGTAAGGTTTGTGATGAAATTTTGACTATGTGTTTATTGAATTTCTTAGCAATGTTTATGCTGTAATTTTAGCTATGTGTTTCTTGGAATCATTGTGAAAAAAGGGAAGAATATATTGGTTTTGAGTTATGGTTAAAAAAGGGAAGAATGAGATGAATATGGTGGTCAGTTGGTGTGCTTAAATGGTTTTTTTTTTTTTTTGCTGATGAAGTGGCATTTGTTGGAAATGGATGCTTGGTTGAGAGAATAATGTGTCAAACAATAAAGAATTTGATATGTGTTTGTGGCTGTAAATGACAAGGAAAAAGGAAGAAATATGGTTAAAAACATGTTAATAATGACATTTTTTAATTATAATGCAAATAAATAACGACTTGTTTTTTTTAAAAAAAAAAAATAAGCAGCAACAACTTCATTGGCATTTTCATTATTTTTACATAACATGAGCTCTTTAGTTATTAAATATATATAATAAAAACAATATAAATAATTCAATTTCT
>CM031971.1:17030495-17230527 GCA_018804465.1 Populus tomentosa
TCATAGCACATGTGTGAGTTATACCATATGGTTGGCTATGAAAGTGCCAAGCATTTTTTGTACCAAGTGTGATACAACACAAATCTATATTAACCATTTAATAAGCAAGGTATTAAGAATTAGTAAAAAAAAAAAAAAGATAAGACATGTTAATAACAAACTTTCTTGGATATAAACATCAAAGTCCATGTGGAGTTTATATTATACCTATTCTAACACAATTAGTGAAACTTTTTCACCTTGACATAATAAACTTAGCTAAACATAATGAATAAGATAAAAATAAATAAAAAACATAAGAACATAAGTATAGTAAAGTAAATGAAAAGCATAACAAGAGATTAAGGAAAATATAACATGAAATAACACTTAAACGTTACAAAAATATAAAGAAAGAAACAAAGAGCGTGATCTTGATCTAAACAACCAAGATGCCTAAATGCATGGCAAATACCTTCTTTTATAGGCCAAAATTTAAAACTATTGATTTGATGACTAATTGTTGAGTGGGTGGCCACATTTTGACTTGGTAACAATTCTTATCTTCTTGTCTCAACAAACCATCATTGATAACGTCAGCATTTGAACCGAGTTAACTCATGAAAGTTCTAGGAAATTGTTTCATCTTTCTAGAAAAAAAAAATTAAGGTCATTTGGACTTCTAGAAGTCGAGATATTGGCTGAACATTAAATAGTATTTGGGCTGCAGGACAGATTTGGACTTCTTCGTTGTTGCTACAATTTGGACTTAAAAACAGCCTTTTTAAATCTTGGACTCCAATGAAAGTCTTAGGCCTATGTCTTAGGTTTCCATCCATATAGAGCAGACTTAAATCCAAGATCTACATCTCCAGATATGACCTGATGACCGAATAGTGTTCCAGTTTGAACTGAACCAGTATCTCTTTTTTAAGTTTGACTCTCTCCTTGTCTTTTAAATTTCACTAGTTAAACTTATCAATCAATTATTTGATTTATGTGATAGACCTGTATTTAATATGAATATTTACCAAAAATTAAAGGTATCTTATAGTATCAGACTTGTTATTATAAAACATGCTTTTGTTAAGGAGTTATTGATACTTCAAATGCAAAATGATAACATAAGACCTTGATAAAAATACACTTTTAAGTACTAATCAGTTGGTTTGACTGGATAATAAGTTGATAAGGGTCCTAGAAGTCTTGGAAGGGATCATTAGGTTCATTCTTGTTAGATTCAAAAGAATTAGAGGATGAAGAGATTATAGGGATTGGTGATATGGGTTTTTTTAAAGTGGTTGATACTAGGGTTTTTCATTTATCTTTTTTGGAGAGAGATTTGAAAAGTTTTTTGATGTCTAGGTTTTCAAATAGTTGAGGCGTGGGACATGGAGGTTGTGGATTGTATGAAGGGGAATGTTTAGCCTATCAAAGGTCTGGATAATAGAAAATCATCCTAGTCTGTGGAGGTTCAAGAAATTGTAATGGCTTACATTTGGATTTGGTTAAGTCAGCTTGAAGAGACTTGAGTTGTATTTTTAGAGACTTAATCTCTTGTTCCTTCTGAGGGTCTACATATTTGCTATTAGAAGCTTGAATGAGTAAATACTTATGGATGGTAGAGATCTTTTATTGAATTTTAGCACATAGTTATTCTAGATTAAAAAATTTAGAATCAACAAAGACTATCATCCTTTTCAGATTAGTCTGAACCAAGTCAACCTTAGATTCAATTCTATGATGAATATAATTTTAGGTGATAGCATTTTGACTTTGCCAATTGAGAACTACTTTGGCTTGGGTGACTTATTTAGAGCGTCCATCAACATTTACGCCTTAAGGGTTATGAACTTGTGGAAGATTTCGAACTCTATCTTTGACTTGTTCTTGTAAAGCAAGAAAATTATCATCATAAGAACTTGTAGGTTGATACATTGAAACTGTGGGGACTTGTTCTAGAGTTGGCTAATAGGAAGGAGTATATTTGACAAGATAGTCAAATTTTCTAGAGTGTTGTCCCAAAGTGTCAACTGTTCTGTCTCCTTGATCGTATTTGTCTTTTAGTTTTTTACCATAAGATTTTCTTTGTTTTCTAGGGGAGTCATCTTCCATGTCTGGATTATGGCAATTGTCACAATTACAAGTGTCCTAAAAAATATAGCTGTCTTGAGCGAAAGAATAGACAGAGAGACCATCTTTAGAGAAGGATTCTACAGGTACTAGGAGAGTGAATTATTTTTCAGGAAAGTGAATTATTTTTTTATGTTTGGTAGTGTAATGAAAAATAAGTTAGAAAACACTTTCCAGTATTTGGTTATGTCATGAAAAATGAGTTGGAAAATAACTTATTAATGTTTTATTTTTTTCAAGTTTATTAAAACAATGAGGAATAAATCTTACAAATTAAAAAGTTGAATGAGAAGGAAATTGAAAAAAAATATTTCATAAATGATTTCAAATAAAATAAATAATGATTAAAATAAGAAAGATCAAATCTAACAAATAAAAAAAAAAAAGATGAAGAAATTAAAATAATAATAATTGTCATTTCATAAATTATTACAAATAAAATAAGTAACAATAAAAAGAATGATAACCAAATTTGATAGACAAAAAATTTCAAAATTTACACTGATAAGAAAAAAGCAAATAACAATTATAAAAATTAAAAGTAAAGTTAATATAAAAATTAAATTCTAATGGATGAAATTGAAAAAAAATATTTAAAATAAAATATATATAGAAATCAAAAGTTTGAGGATCAAATTTGATATAATCAGCAAATAATATGACATTTCTAATTTTTTCACAACTTTTAAAAAATATTTTCTGTCCAAAATAAAAGAAAAATATTTTTTTAAAAATCAAACAATTTTTTTTTATTGAAAAGTGTTTTTTATTAATTATCTTTTTTAATAATAAAAAAACATATAAAAATTTTAAAAAATTCATTTTTCAACAAACAAACAACCTCTTATAATTCAACACTTGTTTTGCATGTGAAAACTAGTATATATCAAGATCCAGACAAAACGCCTTTCCTTTCGTGTTCCAATGCGAAACGCAACTGTTGAATCCAAAACGTAATTACATATTTCGCATAGAGGCACCAATGATTTGAAGAACTTGGTACAAAGCATTGTGAATATCAATGCACCTTTTTATCTCCACTACTTATGTACAATGAACCTGAGCTTTTTGGATGATTAGGTAAGAAAATAAACTTTTTATTTATTTTTTAATTTCTATTTCCGGGTTAAAAACAACACTAAATTTGATACAATGTATTTGAGGTCTTCTCTAGCGATTAGGCTCTCTCTCTCTAAACCAAAGTATCACGTGCATGATTACAATCATCATTGTCAATAATAATTTATTTGTGCATAAAAGAGCCCGTAATGCTCTAATTGTTAGGTTGGCCAGAAGAATGTTGTTATAATTGTTTTTTTTTTAATATTTTTAATTTAAAATTATATTAAAATAATATTTTTTTATTTTTAAAAAATTATTTTTGATATTAACATATTAACATATTAAAATAATCTAAAAACACAAAAAATATTAATTAAAAATAAAAAATAAAAAATAAAAAATTTAATTTTTTTTAAAATATTTTTAAAATATAAAATCAAATAAGACCTATTAAAGTTATCTTAAAACGATTCTCAGTCACTATTTTAGCATAGTGAATAAGGTGTAATAATAATTGTTTTTTAAATATTTTTTTTAAATATAATAAAATAAAAATAATATAAAAACATTAAAAATATTAATTTTAAATATATAACAATTTAAAAAACCATAAAACGTTGCCCCTCAACCTAATAAAACCTCTTTATAAAGAACTTCACTTCTGTCCTTTTATGGGTGTGGGAAACTTTATTTTAATTTGGCAATCATTCAAAATTCAATGATGACATTTCTTATTTTTATGTAATTGGATGAATACAACTCCAATAATGCTCACGCCCTATCACAAGACACTTTCATATTTATTTTTTTCATTACATGGTAATAAAAATATATTTTTATAAAAAAGATAATGAATAGATTTTTGTTTTAATCAAAACTGTCTTTTATTATAGATGTATTTCTCTCTCTAGAAAAATTATTTTTTAAGCAAAATCTTACTATTATTGTGAAAACAAGTTTCAATAAAAAAAATAAAAAAAATAATGAATCAATCATTTTCACATTCTTATATAAAAAAAATATAAGAATAATAAATATGATAGAATTATATAAAAAGTTGATGATAAAAAAGAGAAAAATAGATATTTTATTATTATTTACTATTAATGAGAAAATTATTTTATAATTTTTGCATATTAGGTTAATACATAATTATTCATGAAACATTTGCGAATATTATCATAAAAAACTTTAATGTTTTTAAATACAATAGCATAATAGGATAATTCCTTATATTTTATTTTAATAAATAAAAATAAAAATAAATTTATTCCAAAATTAATAAAAAGGAAAAATGTTAAAACAAAAAGGCTATGTCTGCATGTCTGCCTTTTATTTCCCATCTTTTCTGCTTCTTTCTTCTGACATAACACATGGCAGCAGGTGCTTTTCTTCCATGTTAAAAAACAGGGCTATGTGTTAATTGTTGAAAATATAATCTTGGACCGTGGATGGGTTTGTGAGCCCATAATAACCCTGCTGGGGTCCAAGAAAGGCCCATGATTTGGATTGTGAAGGCCCATAAAAATCAAGGATGGCAATTGGTGGGCCGGCCTTAGAATTGGAGGAAAGTCAATCTTCAGTTAAGAGAATGTTATGAAGCAATTGACATTTCCCCTCCTCTGAATTACCAAAATGTCAAGGTCACGACATTTCAAGATTTACCTAATACAATGGGTGTTTGATACAATAACTTCACATTTAATGAGTTGCCATCATTGTATCAAATAATAAAGGGTGGTGTTTTTTTTTCCCCTCAATATTTGTTATTCCCGCTCTATCATTTATTGTGGAGAATAATTATGTTTCTTCTATTTTATTGAATCTTAATTAAATAATTTTTATTTATATTCTTAAACAAAAAGGATATACAAGAAACATATATATATATATATATATATATATATATATATATATATATATTATTTTCCAAACATTCAAGTTATGTAATTTATTTTACAAACTTAATATTGAGTTTATAGATATTGTAAATTTTATAAATAAGTCACTCAGGGAACCACTATTCTAAAATTTTCAATTACCAAATATAATATTATAAATCATAAAGCATAAATCAGTACTAATATTCTAATATTTTTCTAATAATGTAATGACTTGGATATTAAAGATATGTTATGAACTAAAAATATAGTAATTATAGATATAAATTTCTTTCAAGAATTCATAAAAATCATATTTGTATTTTTATAATGATATGTTTAAGGATATGTTCTAAACTAAAAATTCTTTCAAGAATTCACTAAGTATTTTTAAATTGCATATGACCAAATGACTCAAATAAAAATCATATTTGTATAAAATAAAATAAATAAAAATATGTGGCATGATTTACATTTTCTAAATATCAAAATTCAAGAAAAATAGTTTTTATATATAAAAAACATAAGATTTTAGTCATCTTTCTAAGCAACTTAGAGATACGAGGATAAGAATAAAAATTAAAAAAGAAAAAAAAAAGAAAGAAAAGAGAAAAAGATTGTACATGATAAAAATTACAAGGGTGTTGTACCCGAATATTACAGGGGGAGGAGAACAATTTTGAAAAAAAACATAAAGAGAGAAAACAAGACAAAAGTGATATGGTTCAGCCATATGATACGATCCAAGTAAGGTCAGATTCAGGTTCTGGCATCAAATGCGCAATCGTCCAGGTTTATGGCAATAATTATAATTCTCAATCTGACCGTTGGATCGGGCTAATATTTTATGTAGACTCTCCAGACATGTTTTTCTACCTTGAGTTAAAAATTTAGGTCAATCCAAGTTCAGGAAGGTACCGCAATACTGGTCAACAAAGGTTGTATGAATTTTTTTATTTACTTTCATTTGACTTGTGGACTTCCTATTTGGTTAGGATTCTTTTCCTACAAGGATGGGGCAGCTAGTTTTTGAAATTTTCTAGTTCTACAAGGATCTTTAATGAGCTGCAATATAATCTACAAGTGTGGCAATGATTCATTAATGTTTCAGAATCCTTTTCTTTTAAGGATTCCTTATTCATCTTAGCTACACAAGTAAAGAAGGGCTAGTGGTATTTAATAACAAATTAGTTATTTTTAATATTTTTTTTCATGTTTGGGCTTAATTAAAACTTTGCTTTCAGCTAGGGTCCAAGGCTTGTTTGGATTAGGTTATGGGCTTTTTAGTTTAGGGTTTTTGGGTTAGTTTGAATGGGGGCCAGTTCAGCCCATAAAAGTAGATCCATTAGGTAGGATAGAATTGAAAAATCTTCTAATTGTAAGAGAATTTCCAGATGTATTTTCAAAAAGAGTTACCAGGGTTGTCTCTGGAGAAAGAAATTGAAGTTTCCATTGATATATTTCCTAGTGCACCTCTTGTAGCTTACTTACCTTACCAAATGACACCTGCAGAATTGGTTGAATTGAAAGTTCAGCTGCACGAGTTGTTCGATAAAAGATTTATACATCCAAATAATTCACTTTGGGGGCCCTAGTATTGTATGTAAAGAAGAAAGATGGGACTCCCAGGCTTTATATTGACAATAAACAATTGAACAAGGTGATAGTGAAAAATAAATATCTTCTTCCATAGATAGATGATTTATTTACTCATTTTCTTTAGATAAATTTGTAGTCGTATTTAGAGATGATATTATGATCTAATCAAATGCCTATATAGAACATGAGGAACACCTAAGGTGTACATTGCAGACCTTGAGGGATAAAAAATTATATGCTAAGTTGAATAAATGTAAATTTTGGCTGAAGGAAGTGGTTTCTCTCGAACATGTCATATCACCATGAGATTGAAATTTTATTAATATTTAGAGTCCTCAAAATTTAAAAAAGAAAAGAAAAGAAAAGAAAAAGAAACATGAGAAATTGATACGATAACCACTTCGAAGAATGAGTTAGTAACTTTTAGGTACTAGTCCAATAAGAACGGTCCACCAATGTTGATTTTAAAAAAACCTTTAACTTTGATTTTGAACAATTACCAAAAATTGACTTATAATTACAAGTACCATCCTTATACTAGAGAATCACCTATGATCATACAAGCTTTTATGACCCAAATGAAGGAAGTAGGTGGTCTAACTTGAAATGGATGATACTTCACTTTATAAGAGCTTAAAAAGCAAAACAACTAGGGGAAATGGTAAACATATGACTTCCAATGCTAAAGATAAAAAAATCTAATGGGCGATGAAAAGGCCATGAAATTTCTCAAGCTCATGAAACACAATGAATATAACTTGATTGAATAATTGAAAAAGACCTTAATTAGGATGTCCCTGCTTTATTTGATCCTGAGCCTAAAGCCACATTGTAAAACCTTGCAAAAAGTGTTAAATAAAGCCCACATACCTTAAGATATCACTTTCAAGTCTATAGAGCAATTGGTAGGTACAATATAAGACACCAATTATCTGTATTTTATAAAAGATAAATCGGATTCTAATGGTACTAGATACAATAAGGTTTTACATATTTTTGTTTAATGGAAAGATCATGTTATTGCTAGAATTTTTGTTGATAATGGATCAACTCTCAACATGCTTCTTAAATATACATTATTTTATTTATTTATAGATGCATCTCATATATGGATAAGTAAGATGATGGTCGTCACTTATGATAGAACGTTAAGACAAATAATTAGTGATATTGATATTGAATTAGGTACTGGACCATATCAATTTCTTGTTACTATGCATGTGATTAATATCCTACCAATTTGTAACATGTTTTTGGGTAGATCTTGGATCCATTCAATTATATAATCTTAATTAGGCCCATGCCTTTTAATTGATCACAATCCTCTTAGGTCCTATGCTTGTATTCTAAAAGTAAGAATTGAGTCCTATTGTGGTTCTAGATCTCAAATCATTGTCTTAGATCCTAATGGTTACTTATCTTTAATAACAAAAACACATATCAATTTACACAAACTCTTAGCACGTGTGTATAATTGGTACTTTTATCATAAAAAACCAAATGTGAAGTAGCTTCCCTTAAATAAAAAGTATAGAATGACTACTATCTTCTCTATTATATAACAAATCTCTTACAATGAATTTATAAAAATCAGTTAGGATTCTTAGTTACAATAAAACAAGACGATGACTTTTTTTTTTAAATTTTAACTTTTTACATTTAGCTCACAAAGATATCTCATGTGACATCCATTAAAAGACTAAGTTCAAACTTTGAAAGAAAAGGAATAAGATTTAAGGATGAAAAATCCCAAAACTCATTAAGCCTCTTATGAATTAAATAAAAAATCATTAATCTTAAAAAAAGGTAATTATTTTAGTATGGATAATGATGAAAAAATTACTCGTTGAAAAGGCACCCAACCTAATAAGATGGGTATAGGAACATCTCCTTGTATAAAGACATGAGGATGAGAATAAGGGTGGAGAACATGCTATTCATTCTATGATGAACTTTTAATCCAATTTTGTAGAAACATATTTATTATTTTTTTGTATTTCATCAATCATATTTTTTTAACAATGACCTTTTAAAACATTTTTTTTTATTGAACTTGTCTTTTGATTATTTATATTAATCATGTATTAGAGTTAATTAAAATTCAATATTTACACGCGTTTAGTTTTTTTTTTTTCCACTTTGCATTGATTATTAACCATTACATTATAATTTCATTTTTTTTATTGAAAGGAAACCTCATACCCGCCTCAAAACGGATAAAGAAAAAAATACGAGGGGAATGAGTAAAATCCACCCATACCTGTCCCATTGCCATCCTTGGGCAGGGAGGATAGGACATGGGAGGGGGTTACCTTTAACTCTTCCAATTGGGAACCATCCTAGAATAAAATAAAATAAAATAAAATAAAGATGAACGGGAGAAATGGATATTTCTTCATTCTTTCTTTGTATATAAATCCATCTGAACGAATGAGATGGGAATCTCTTCCATTCTCTAGAATCTAGACCCATCCATCCTCCCTATCCTCTGTCCTAACAAAATTGTGTTGAAGATTCTCATATAGTATCAACGCTTGAAGTTGGTGTTCAAAGTTGATGCAATTTTTTAATATATTTGAAGTGCCGGTGCCAGGCTTTGCTAATTAGCTTAATATTACTCAGGCTTTGAATATATCCGTCTCATTGTCCTCCCTTCAACCAATACCTATGAATTCAACTTAAAAATAGTGGGTCAACAATATCCCCACCTACTGCTAGCCTCCACAGCCATAGGAAACACCAAGATGAGAAAAACTCAACTCTCTTTGTCCCTCATTTTTAAGTAAGGTAAAGAGAAAACATCTATTTTTGTTTTCGTTTTCACAACAAAATGCATTGATGTTACTTTAGTTTCCATGTCTTCTACGCTAAAATAATAATTAAATCATATAAGAAAGGTGTTTTGTTGGGCGCCACAGTGGCGGAGCCACATCCTTAATTTTTTTTTATATTAGAATATTAATATAATAACTTAATTGATCCAGACTCTTCTTTTTTTCTTTTTGAAATATTGTCCCCGCCTCTTTCGCTTCTATAAAATTTCTCTTTAGGTAGTTATTAATTAGTTAAGCAAGTAATCTCTTTATCTCTTATACTTTATTCTTTAAGTAAGTTTTTATTTATTTATTTTATTTATTTTATTATCTAATTTTAGTTTTATTAATTTATAATTAATTATTAAAAGTGTTAGGGTTTATAATAATTTATGGGTTTGGTGAATTAATATGTATATAAGTAATATTATATGCATATGAATATGAATATGAATTGAAATAAGTTTTGATGAAATTGATATGTATTTTACTATGAATTTCATATAAAAAATAATAGTGATAAACTTATTAATGATTAAAAATGAAATATAAGACAACTAAAAAAATTATAGATATAATAAAAAATTAAGTACAAGACAGTTAAAAATGAAATACAAGACAACTAAAAAATGTTGTCAAGAACTTTACTAGTCCTTGGAAGATCTAGAAAAGATAAATAAAAGTTTGTATATGTCAAGAAAGATATTAAGAATGGAGTCATTATAAAGCAGTTTCAAAATATAAAAACTCAAAAAGAACAATTATAATACAAGTTTTTTTCTTTTTAAAAGTAATTTTAAATTAATTTTACTTGACATGAGTTAATACATATATTTTAAATTAATTTCTTTATATAACACATGTAAATATAGTATATAATATCAAGCATTTGTTAGTAATTTACCCTCTCATTTAAAAAATCCTAGCTCCGCCACTGTTGTTAGGGATGTAGCAGGATTATAGTCATCAATGCTAGAAGGTAAAGATCTACTTTTACGCTTGACGTCATGCCAAAAGTAATAAAAAAAATGTTTTATCAAGGGATTCAGTGGCATTGTAGTTATCGACTAGTTAGGTAGATCAAGCTACGCCATGACCTCTCCTTTTATTTTAATAAAAAAATATTATAAAAATTTAAAACTTAAGAACGTTGTGTCTGGCTATAATGTTGGATCCAAGAGCATTAAGTCCGACTACAACGTAAAACTCAATAATAATATTTATAACATTAATAATAATATTTAACTTGTTTGCAAAAAATTTTATTTTTTTAATCGTTAAAAAAAATTATGGTTTTTCTTTGATAGTAATAATTGTTTTTTAAAATTTAATATTATTATTATTATTATTATTATTCTTATTTAGAAACCTAAGAACCAAGAACCTTGGTTCTCGACGCAAGACCTATTTCGGTTCTGATGCCGGACCCAAGAGAATTGACACCTTACACATGACTCAATGGAATTGGGTCCTAACACAGGAACCATTTGTCTTGGGTCCTGAAACCGGACCCTAGAACATTGGGTCCTGCCGTAGCCTAAGGAAATTGAGTCATGACACAGGACCCATTAGCCTTGGGTTAGGCCGGGTTGCAAAACCGAAAGGATTTGGATCTGCGTTGTAGCCACACACAAACTCCTTGAGTAAGGCAGCCCTTTTCAGCCCCAAGTTTCTTGGGTTTGGAAAGGGATGCCTAACCCAAGTTAATAATAATAATAATAATTGATTTTACTCTTCAAATCAATTCTATATTTGTTTTATAGTAATAATATTTTTTACAAACTTATTATTATTAATGAATATAATAATATTATTAATAATAATATTAAACTCGCTTGACCTAATTTCTTATAATATTTATAACACAAATAATAATATTTTAATATTAATACTATTAATTATATGAAAAATAATATTATGTATAACACAAATAATAATATTTTTTATTAATATTTTTAATTATTATAAAATAATAATATTTATAACAGAAATAATAATATTTTTAATATTAATACTTTTAATTATAAAAATAATATTATAATACAAATAATTATATTTTTTATATCAATACTTTTAATTATAATAAAAATATTAATATTTATAATACAAAAAACCTAAGATCCAAGAACCTTGGAATGAGTCCTAACGCCTAACCCAAGAGAATTGGGTACCAACACAAGGCCCAAGGCTAACGGGTCCTGACGCGAGTCCTGATGCATGACCTAAGAGGAGACTAATAATAATAATACAAATAATAATATTTTTAATATCAATAACAATATTTATAATACAAATAAGAATATTTTTAATTTTTTAATTATTATATTCATAATAATAATTATAATAAAAATAATAATCTTTATAACAGAAATAAGAATATTTTTTATATTAATACTTTTAATTATAATAAAAATAATAATATTTATAATACAAATAACTATATTTTGAAACCTAAGACTCAAGAAAAAAGGTCTTGGACTCAAGAGAATTGGATCCTAAAACAGGACCCATCAGCCTTGGATACCTGCTACGAACATAAGAAAATTGGGTCTTGACCTAGGACCCATAGTCATGGGTCAGGCGGAGATTAAAAAACCAAGGAATTTGGGTATGCACTTTAGCCACGTCCAAGCTCCTTGAGTAAGCCGCCCCTTTCCAGCCCCAAGTTTCTTGAGCTTGGAAAGGGATGCCTAACCCAAGTTAATAATAATAATAATAATAATAATAATAACTAATTTTATCCAAATATTAATTATAATAAAAATAACAATATTTATCATACCTTGGGAGGCTATGCAGACCTAGATGTGCGAGTCTGCACCCAATGCATGGTTCTGTAGACCCCAGGCGCATGGGTGTGCACCCTTCAGGTGTGCGGGTCTATAAATCACAAGTATGTTTGTAGACCTTAGGCACGTGGGCCTGCAGAACCCAGATGCACGGGTCCTCAGACCCGCTAGCCTAGTTCTACAGCGAGGCGTATGGGTCTAGCCCTAACGCTCGATTCTTTACAGACCCAACACCAGGTGTTTGTAGCCTGATGTTGTAACTAGACACGTTGGTTTGGCCTTAACACCCATGACATGGCAGGCCAACACTAGGTGTCTGCATTTTGGGGTCTGCAACCTCACCAAAATCCGAACTGACCATTTTCTCCTCAACCAAAAAGATAACCCCACCCTCCTCTACAGGTTTTATAACTTTATGTGGCAAGGTCAGCTCTGCCATTACACCACTCCAATCCACATGATTTTAGCAAAGAGCGAACCCAAACAGTGTAATCCATAGTGAAATCACTCAAAGTCTACAATACCAATCTATAGTGCTTTTAGTAAAGAGAACCCAAACAGTGCGATCTACTATGCAATCACTCATAGTCCGCAGTAATTCATTAATGTGATTGCTGGAGTCTGCAGCCTTACCATGCCCGTCTCGAACAGTGTAATCTACAGTGATTCGAAACAGTAAAACCACTAACAGTTCACAATAATTCACTCTACAGTAAAACACTGAGCCTTTTTAGTTATAGTTAATGCCAGTGTCGTCCACCAAATCATATAAAAACAAAAGGTATCCTTATATATATATATGTTGATTATATACGCCATATTACTATTTGCAATGATTTTTTTTTTTTTGTGGTTATCTAATCATTCTTTAGATGTTCTTTGGCATTAAAGGCAACTGTGTTCTTTTGAATTTTTTTTAGATTTTTTAATTTTTAATTTTTAATTTTTTTTTTATTTTATATTTTTGAATTGTTTTGATGTGTTGATATCAAAAATTAAATTTTAAAAATTAAAAAAATATATTATTTTAATATATTTTCAAACAAAAAAACATTTTGAAAAACAAATTTTACAACTCTTCAAAACAAACCCCTATAATCATTTAGATTTGTCTATGTAATTTTGAAATGTCAGCACTATCTCAATTATTATTGACCTATCAGCTTCTTCCACTAAACATGCTTCATCTAAATTATTTAAATATTCTTATCTTATTCATATCAACCCTTATATGACATGTGATGTTTTTATAGGTTTTTTTTTTTTTTTTTAACAACAAGCTTTTGTTGTTTAGATTTGGAATAAAAATAGTTTCTTCTTTTAATTACATAGAAATTTCACTTATTCTAAATTATTAGTATAGGATGCCTAGTGTATTTAGAAATAACAATGGGTATTTATAAGTCAGTTTCACTATATCTATATTTTATTCATTATCTAATGGTAAGTAATTTAAATATTCTTATCTTATTCATATCCACATAGATAACTATTATCTGGGTACTATTTATTCTTCAAAATAAAATAAATAGTAATATATATATATATATATATATATATATATATATATATATATATATATATTTGTGTTTGTGTTTGTGTTTGTGTTTGTCATAAACTAATTTTTACCTCTTTTATAAAACAAAAAAAAAACCTTCAACCGAATAGGCAAAAAATATTTCAAAAAAATTAATTCAGAAAGACAAGAATAAAAAAAAAATGTAATTAGGGATAAAATTGAGAAGATAAATTAAGAAAAAAAGTTGAAATTAGATAAATAATTAAAAATTGGAAAGCAAATGACTGAATTGGAAAAGACAGCAAAATGCAAGGATAAGAAAAAATGCAATTAGGGATGGAATTATGAAAAATATTAAGCAAAAGGTTGCAATTAGGTAAATAATTAGCAACTGGAAAGCTAATGTCCAAATTGGAAAAGATGGAAAAATGCGAGGACCATTTTTTATGCAATCATAGACAATTGAAATAAAGCAAGAGAAAAAAGGTTGAAATTAGTTGAAAAATAAATTAAAGATTCAATGATTAATGAAAAAATACAACAAAATTGAAGAATCTATTTTTCAACATAAAAATTCTATTTAATGAAATACTATGTTTTGAGAAAAATAACATTGTTTCATAACAGAAGAAGAAGAAGAAGTGACATTACTTTAGGCATGATGTGTAAACAAAGTCTTCTTCTTCATTGCAACCTTGCAAGTTTTTCTTGTTTTCATTGTTTTGCCTTGACTTTGAACACTTTTATCTCTCTTTATACATCTCAAAAATGACAAAACACACACCATTCCCTTCCCACTGAATGTGTGCTACATTCTCTACCAAAAAAATATGTGCTTCAACATTATGAAGTTGTTGTAAAACTGGTGCCAAAAGGCTACAACCATGGTGGATGGTTGATATTGATCCACAAAAACCAATAGCCATGATTACTCAACCTAGAAATGTTCTAAAAGCTTCATCATTTCTTTTAAATAAGAGGAAATGCAAGAAACAATAGAGCCAAGCTAGAAAGAGAAAATTTCAAGTTCGAGAAAGAGAAGAAAAAGAAAATGAGAGTTTGATATGAAAGAAATGAGGGCCGATTGAGACAAGAGATATGAGAGGTGAAAGAAGAGGAAGTAAAATATATAAAAGAAAGGGGAGAGGGAGAGGGAGGGGGAGGGGGAGGGGGAGAGGGAGGGGGAGAAAGAGAGAGAGAGAGAGAGAGAGAGAGAGAGAGAGAGAGAGAGAGGTTTTAAGCTAGAAATAGAGGTGCTTTAAACAAAGAGGTACCATAGAGGAAAAGATGAGAAGAAAGAAATAAGAGAAAAGAGGAAAAAACCAAAGAGGGAAAAAAAACCCCGAGAGAAAACCACTTGAAAACCATACCACTTATTGCTACCCAATATTTTACCTATGTTTTTATATATATATATATATATATATATATATATATATATATATATATAAATGTTTAGAAAAAGCTAAAAATAGAAAAAAAAATACAACGAAAACCCTAAAAAATATATTTTTGATATATTTGTATTGTTTTTAGCATTTTCAACGTCATCTCATAAGAATTTAAATTTTCAAAGGTATTTTGAACGCATTGAACTTTTAACGCGTTATTTTTACAATTATTGATTTTCCTCGTTGAGTTGACATTGATATTGCTTGTTTTTAAAAAAATACAAAAAAAAATAGAAAAATCAAAATTTGCAAAAAATAAAGAAATTAAAGGACCAATGTTTTTTGGGGACCAAGCTACTTTGCATATAAATTCCAGTCTTCACAGCACACAAAAAGGGGGCGGAGAAAAATTTATGGGAATAGGGGAGGAAAATTCTGAAGTAAAAAACCCTAAACCTAAACCCATTCGATCTTTTGGCCGCCCCTCTTGTTTGGCCAAAACCAAAGAGAAACTCCTGATCTTCCCCTTCTCACTGCCTCCATAACATAGGTTGCTCCCCTCCCACTCTAGCCTTCACCCAAACCATCCTTTTCTCTCTCACTTCCTCTAGATCTGGCCGCTCGTTCCTTTTGCAAAGAAGGCCAACCTCCCCCATCTCTTGTGCAGAAACGAGAGTGGACCTCACTTATCTCTTTCCTCGATATTCATTTGGCTTGGAGAACCAACTGGACTTACCCCTTTCTCCTCCTCTCAGTGACAGTTTGTCTTCGCCTTAACACAGCCAACAACCTTAGATTCTCACACTGTGTACGTCTCCTGCATTCCCTCTCTCTAGATATCGCAAACCACCACTAGCAGCAAAGACATGATAAAAACCCAGTCGCCAACAACTTCTTCTTACCGCAAGCTACTTGAAGCAAAGGAGAGGAAGGCAAAAAAACAAAAAGATTTGCAGTGAAACAGATCTAAAAAAAAAAAAGATGACCTTGAACAGATCATTACTTGTTGCGTTCTTTTTTGTTTTTTCCCTTGTTGCAGGCAATGATGGTCCTCATTGCTGATGAGGAAGGGAAGAGGGGAGGAAGCCAAGCCAGATGCACCCATCCCTTGGTTTTTCTTGCGGCAGTGAGTGGGTTTGGCTGCCGTACATGGAGCAGATGTGCCGTTACTGTTTCAGGCTCCAGAAACCTTCCAACACTGTTCCTGCAGTTGCAAAAGGCCTTCCCTACAATTCCCAGATTGTTTTGGGTTTATTTTGTAAATTTCAAATTGTTTAATGTATTGTTAGTTTTATTTTGAATTTTGGTGATTTGGAACATGAAAATATGGGTGTAAGAAAAACATAATGAGAATAGATATGTATACGTATTTATATTTTTTTTTATGTATTATTGAATTATAAAATCAAAAACATAAAAAAATAATTTAATGTTTTAATTTGTATATGGTTAGGTATTTTAAGGATAAATAAAATCATATTGTACTTCCCGTGAAAATATAAGAACATGTTTCTACATATATTTTTGGATTTAATAGCTGATTTATTAAATCCTTAAGAATTTGGCTAATATTTTAATTTTTTAAATCACATCAAATCATGAAGCAGCTTACCTCAGGTAGGGTGCGCTAGGGGTGCTAATAATTTTCCTAGTCACAATCAGTCATTTACCCTTAAATCTCTGACAATGACTAGTACACTCGGGTTTCCTAATAACCTTCAATCAAATGCTAGGAGGTGACTCCCAAACCAATCAAACGAATAAAAAAGTTTTTTTGTTTTTTCTTATTTTATATTTGTGGCGAATCGTGGGGGATGTGCGACAAAATAGCGACTCCACTAGGGAAGGTGTTGTTTTCGACATTATTGGACTAAGCTTTGTGTTTTTTATGTGTTTAAGTTTTTTGTGTTTTTTCTTATTTTATTTTTGTTTCATCCATGCATTGTATAAAATTGTTTCATGCATCATATGTTTAATTTTGAAAAGCACAAACAAGCTTTATATTAGTCAAGGTTTAAGTTCGTGTAAACCCCAACTCTTCGTTGAGTGCTTAGTCTGGTAACGGTTGGTATATATACCATCTCAATGTCTACTAAGCCCTCATATGGCCTTCAAGAGGGTGATCACTATGACAATAAGAGATCTCTTTTTAGAGACCAAGTAGTAAACCTATCTTATGTCTCACGTAAAAAGATTAGAACTTGCCTTTAGGATGTATGCTCCGTATACATTGTTTTGCATCTGAGCAATCTCTTCTTGAAGCATCTTGAATTCAGGACTTATGGGGGATATAATGGTCATCACTCAAGAAATTTTTTATTGTAAAGTTTGAGCAAGAATAAAAATTCTTGTTTCATCATACAAGAGTTATGATCATATGTCACCCCTCGAAGGGCAAGTTCATCATATAGATTACATGTCATACATTCATCATGCATGCACTGGGTTGAAAAGTAGGTTCACCCACATAAGCTTTGCTTCACTTGATTGAAATAATATGATGGAAATGAAGAAAGAGATCAGATAGAGGCTCATTGTCAAGGGAAAATTAGAGCATCAAAAGTTAAGTAGCTAGAGTCACATGTGCTTGAACAAACGCCGAGCTTTAAGAAAAAAAAAAAAGTGAATGCCTGCATAGCCTTCCATGGGAACACCATTAGTCTATGACACAGACAAGAAAAAATGATTGGCTTTTCTTGTCAGCATTCCACCAGTAGTGACCATAACATCGATGCTCTGTCTTTTCCTTCATTTTAATCCTGAATAGTAGCAACAACACCTTCAAACATCTATTAAAGATGATCTTCATTCTGGTTCAGCTATGCTATTAATTGTTCATTATCTCTAAATCTTCCAATGACACCTAATAGCTGATAGCCTGGTGCATTAGTCTTTTTTGAAGTTACCCCCACTGTGAGCTCAATTCCAGTTCAGCAGCACAAGATGTTGGTTTGAAAAAAAAAACATGATTAGACACTGAACTTTTATGTGGCAGAGCTCTCTCTATAGAGATTTGTTTTTGGATCTGCCAGTGGAGAATGTAAGAGGGGATGTATTAGTTCATATACTATGAAACTCTCTCTTACTAGTGGCACCACCAAAACACTATAGTAGGTAGAAGAGTCAGACCTGGTTTGAAAACATGAGCAATCGTCAAACTTCAACATGACAGAGCTCTCTCTATAAAAATTTGTTTGTGGCTATACAAATAGGGAATACAAGAGGAGATGTAGTAGTTTCATATGTTATGAAACTTTCTCCTAGCAGTTGCATTAAACAGGAGTAGCATTAAGCTTCAATAGAGTAGAACTCCATATGCAGAGATATGTTTGTCACACCCAACATTGTGGCGCCCTTAAAAATTAAATCTTTGAATTATGGAAAAAGAACAGATATCTAGCATCTTGTTCTTTTAGGGAAAAAGGTCTTGTTTAAGGAGTCTCCACCTAATATTATGGTCACTAGAAATCCTAACTGGTCAATAGAGATTTTATGGTTCGGGACTGGTTACGTAAAAGGAAAGATATTATCACCCCTTAAACGTCCTGCCTGAGGCAGGCTGCATTTCTAATTTCATCTTAAATTACTAAATGTTTATTAGTTTACGTTATGATAATTTGTTTATAATATTCCTGACTCTGGCGGCAATGAATATTCAACTACGGATACTTCCAACTCTGGCGTTGGTAAATATCACGTAGCTATAAAATAAATTTGGATCAATATTTTTATTCCTGACTCTGGCATCAGTGAATAAAAAAAATAAAAAAAATTATTTTTACACATGCATATATTTTTTATTTTTCTAGCTAAATAAAATAAAATACAACGAATAAAAATAATATAAATTTAAACCGGTATTTTTTTTCCCGACTCTGACGTCAATAAATAAACCATTAAATTTATATTATTTTTATTTTGCGTACACATTTTTTTTCTACCTTTATGCACAAACCGGTAAGTAGTGAATTAAATTGGCCTGTGTACAGTTCCCATGCAATTATAATTGCAAAGCAAAGGGAAATGAAGAACTTACCTGTGCAGGAGGCGAAGTCGAAGACAGTGGCTTGCTTTGGATCCCTCGGTTTCTCCTCCCTCCTCTGCTTCTTCTCGTCTTTCCCTTTGTTTACCTTCTGCTGGCAATGGGAACCTCTGCTGGACGCTGCTCTTGGTTGAAGCTAGGATTTTGGACACTGCTTTTACTACTCACGATGGCAGCTTGCTGAGAAGAGGATGTATGTTGGTCGCAGTGGTAGCCTGTTGAGAGGAGCTGCTGTCGTTGGTTGCCGATGGTGTGACTGAAAGTCAAGTTGCTGAAAATAGCACTGCCGCTGCTGGGAAGAGGAGGTTGCTGTTGGTTCTACCATTGTAGCTGAGGGAAGGTTTGGCTGAGGAGCACCCATCGTCGCTGCTTCAATGAAAAATAAAAAAAAGTGGAAAATCAAGAATGCTGGAACTTAGGAGTACTCCTGCTGATGATCACGGTTTTGAACTAAAAGACTCCCACGGTTAAAGACAAAGCTGCGATTCATGGTTGAAAAATCTGCTGTTGTTGTAGGAGTGCATGCTGGATGGCTCACAATATGGCATAAAGGAAGATGATGTGTTGGAGAAGAAGAAGTTGCACCGCTAATTTACTAGAGCTGTCGTTGCTGGTGCAGAAGGAGGAAGCTTGTTGCTATTACCAGGGGAACTAATCCTGTTTTGTTTGCAGTTCACGGCTGAGAAGACCAAATGTCATTGCAACGGTGCTGCTAGAATGAATATTAACTGGGGGCTGCTACGGGAAGAAGATAGGAAAAAGCTGGGGGGAGGGGGCAGCGGCGGCTAGTGTAGGATTTGGCTGTGCCTCCTTTTTATTTTTAGTAAATGTCTTTTTTAATTTTTTATAGGGTTTTTGGGAACGGCCTTCTCCTGGGGTTTCTTTCTTTTAGGGTTTTTTTTTTTATCATCCGCCTCTTCCTCCTCCCTTTTGCATAGACTGGGATCAATATTTATAGTGTAAGAGTCCTATCACTTGTAAGAAGTAAAATCTCAATCAAACTCATTCTTTTTTTTTGAAATTCAAATTAGAATCGAATTCAAAATCAGACAACTTTCATTATCTTGAAGGTAAGGATTATCTTGAAAATAAGGATTATCTCAAAGATAAGGATAGAATAGCAAAAGCACATTATAATTCTTAATTTTCACGCAAGTTGATAAATTACACTTTTTATCGAAATAAATCTCTGATCTTTTAATTTTACATTTTAAACCCTGTAAAAATTAAATTAAAAGCCAATGGGCCAAAATTGGGTTATGACAGTTGCCCCCTCTTTATAATATTTACTATACAACGATATTAGAAAAGTTCATTTTCTTTTAGCTTTATGTAGTAAATTTATAAAGAAAATTAGATACAGAAAGAACTTTTGCTTCTTTTTTATTTTTTTTAGTTTTAAAAACTTTGAAAATAGTAGATTGACACATGACCTTTACAGAGAGATGTAGAAATCAAGAAACAAATCATTTGGGAGACGACCTTTTTTTTTTAAAAAAAAAATGGATTAAATTGTTTTAGGCAACCTGCCCAATGATAAAAGAAACGTGAAGAATTTCGCGAGTGGTCTAATTGTTCCAGGCGAACTGCCCAATGATTGAAAAATACAAGGATTTTTTTTTGTGATGGTATATTGTAATGGGTTACCGGCCTAGATGGTCACATTGTAATGGGTTACCTGCCCAGTATAAGATGGTATATTGTAATGGGTTACCGGCCTAAATGGTCACATTGTAATGGGTTACCTGCCCAGTATAGGATGATATATTGTAATAGGTTACCGGCCCAGGTGGTCACATTGTAATGGGTTACCTGCCCAGGTGGTCACATTGTAATGGGTTACCGGCCCAGTTGGTCACACTGTAATGGGTTACTGGCCCAGTTGGTCACACTATAATGGGTTACCTGTCTAGTGGAAAAATACGAGGATTTTTCAGATGGTCACATTGTAATGGGTTACCGGCCCAGTGAAAAAATACAAGGATTTTTTTTTAATAAGACATGATAGGGCTCAAAGGCGCATTATTCAATAGATGGAAGCTCGAAGGAAATGAGGGCTCGAAGATGCACTCAAAAGGAGGTAGGATAGGAAATGCACTACCTTTGATGGTCGAGGGCTCGAAGGCGCTCTCGAAATGGAGATAAGACGAGGGCTTGAAGGCGCGCTCGAATGGAGGTAGGATAGGAAATGCACTACCTTTGATGATTGAGGGCTCGAAGGCGTGCTTGAATGGAGGTAAAATGAGGGCTCGAAGGCGCGCTCGAATGGAGGTAGGATAGGAAATGCACTACCTATGATGATCGAGGGCTTGAAGGCGCGCTTGAAAGGAGGTAGGATAGGAAATGCACTACCTCAGGTTGAAAAATACAAAGATTTTTCTTGTGGTCTAATTCTCATGGGCAGCCTGCCCAGGTTAAAAAATTCTCAAAAATGAAAATTTTTCAAAAGCAATTTTGATCTTTGGCCATTTCAAGTTGGCCTTCCGCTTGATGGATTCTATTAGAATTTTCTCTAATAAAATTTGCAACACTCATTGTCCAATGTCTCAAAGTTTAAATGATATGCATGCATCTTTACCTGATTTGAAATATAGGTTCGCCATTGAAACCTACATATAATAAATCCATTCGAGAAAAAGACAAATGGAAAACAAAGAAAGAGCCCAGTTGGAAGCCCAACATCAAAAAGAGGTGGACAATCTTAAAGAAGAAGTCGCAAGGCTTACTAGTCTACTCGAGCAGGCCTTGAGAGATAAATCCGGAAAAGCAACACCTATAGCTCAGCCTGAAGAGATGCACGTAACTCATTTCGATACACAGAATCTGGGGGAAAATAGGGTGTCATCCGAATTTCAACAAGCTATGAATTTCCAGCCAACATACCCTGCAAGAATTTCATCCACCATTGATTATACACAGAAAGGATCTCAAAAAGGCAATATGATAAAAAAGGATGATCTAAACAAATTCATTGCCCTAGAACAAATGATGATGGCATTTGAGGGAATTCACCTATATGATCCTATAAAGGCTGCTGAGATGTGTTTGGTGCCCAACGTTGTCATTCCCAAAAATTTTAGAGTGCCAGAATTTGTTAAATATATGGGAACTCAATGCCCTATAACTCATCTCAAAGCATACTGCAACAAAATGGCTGAGGTGATTCATGATTGAAAATTTTGTTATTGTTGTAGGAGTGCATGCTGGACGGCTCACAATATGGCATAAAGGAAGATGATGTGTTGGAGAAGAAGTTACACCTCTAATTTACTAGTGTTGTCATTGCTAGTACAGAAGGAGGAAGCTTGTTGCTGTTGCCAGGGGAACTAATCCTGTTTTGTTTGCAGTTCACGGCTGAGAAGACCAAATGTCATTGCAACGGTGCTCCTGGAATGAATATTAACTGGGGGCTGCTACGGGAAGAAGATAGGAAAAAGTTGGGGGGAGGGGGCAGCGGCGGCTAGTCTAGGATTTGGCCGCGCCCCCTTTTTATTTTTAGTAAATGTCTTTTTTAATTTTTTATAGGGTTTTTAGGAACGGCCTTCTCCTAGGATTTCTTTCTTTTAGGGTTTTTTTTTTTTATCGTCCCCCTCTTCCTCCTTCCTTTTGCATAGATTGGGATCAATATTTATAGTGCAAGAGTCCTATCACTTGAAAGAAGTAAAGTCTCAATCAAACTCATTCTCTTTTTTGAAATTAAAATTGGAATCGAATTCGAAATCAGACAACTTTCATTATCTTGAAGGTAAGGATTATCTTGAAAATAAGGATTATTTCGAAAGTAAGGATTATCTCAAAGATAAGGATAGAATGGCAAAAGCACATTATAGTCCTTAATTTTCACGCAAGTTAACAAATCACACTTTTCATCGAAATAAGTCTCTGATCTTTTAATTTTACATTTTAAACCATGCAAAAATTAAATTAAAAGCCAATGGGCCAAAATTGGGTTATGACAATTACCCTCTCTTTATAATATTTACTATGCAACGATATTAGAAAAGTTCGTTTTCTTTTAGCTTTGTGTAGTAAATTTATAAAGAAAATTAGATACAGAAAGAACTTTTGCTTTTTTTTTTTTTTTAATTTTTTTTTTAGTTTTGAAAACTTTGAAAATAGTACATTGACACATGACCTTTACAAAGAGATGTAGAAATCAAAAAACAAATCATTTGGGAGACGACCCTTTTTTTTTAAAAAAAATGGATTAAATTGTTTTAGGCAACCTGCCCAATGATAAAAGAAACGTGAAGAATTTCGCAAGTAGTCTAATTGTTCCAGGCGACCTGCCCAATGATTGAAAAATACGAGGATTTTTTTTTGTGATGGTATATTATAATGGGTTACCGGCCCAGATAGTCACATTGTAATGGGTTACCTGCCTAGTATAGGATGGTATATTGTAATGGGTTACCGGCCTAAATGGTCACATTGTAATGGATTACCTGCCTAGTTGGTCACATTGTAATGGGTTACCTGCCCAGTTGATCACATTGTAATGGGTTACCTGCCCAGTGGAAAAATACAAGGATTTTTCATATGGTCACATTGTAATGGGTTACCTGCCCAGATGGTCACATTATAATGGGTTACCGGCCTAGTTGGTCACA
Source organism: Populus tomentosa (assembly GCA_018804465.1). NCBI lineage: Eukaryota > Viridiplantae > Streptophyta > Magnoliopsida > Malpighiales > Salicaceae > Populus > Populus tomentosa. The sequence continues at coordinate 17,054,313 of CM031971.1, forward strand.
TTGTAATGGGTTACCTGCCCGGTGAAAAAATACGAGGATTTTTTTTTAATAAGACATGATAAAGCTCGAAGGCGTATTATTCAATAGATGGAAGCTCGAAGGAAATGAGGGCTCGAAGATGCACTCAAAATGAGGTAGGATAAGAAATGCACTACCTTTAATGGTCGAGGGCTCGAAGGCGCTCTCGAAATGGAGATAAGACGAGGGCTTGAAGGCGCGCTCGAATGGAGGTAGGATAGGAAATGCACTACCTTTGATGATCGAGGGCTCGAAGGCGCGCTCGAATGGAGGTAAGACGAGGGCTCGAAGGCGCGCTCGAATGAAGGTAGGATAGGAAATGCACTACCTTTGATGATCGAGGGCTCGAAGGCGCGCTTGAAAGGAGGTAGGATAGGAAATGCACTACCTCAGGAGTGGAAACTGAAAGGTGGTGGAAAAATACAGAGATTTTTCTTGTGGTCTAATTCTCATGGGCGGCCTGCCCAGGTTAAAAAATTCTCAAAAATGAAAATTTTTCAAAAGCAATTTTGATCTTTGGCCATTTCAAGTTGGCCTTCCGCTTGATGGATTCTATTAGAATTTTCTCTAATAAAATTTGCAACACTTATTGTCCAATGTCTCAAAGTTTAAATGATATGCATGCATCTTTACCTGATTTGAAATATAGGTTCGCCATTGAAACCTACATATAATAAACCCATTCGAGAAAAGGACAAATGGAAAACAAAGAAAGAGCCCAGTTGGAAGCCCAACATCAAAAAGAGGTGGACAATCTTAAAGAAGAAGTCGCAAGGCTTACTAGTCTACTCGAGCAGGCCTTGAGAGATAAATCCGGAAAAGCAACACTTATAGCTCAGCCTGAAGATATGCATGTAACTCATTTCGATCCACAGAATCTGAGGGAAAATAGGGTGTCATCTGAATTTCAACAAGCTAATGAGGAATCAAAGAAGAGGTGTACTAGTGTTAACTCATCTATGATTGTTTCCCACTAGTGTCAGCATCAAAACACAAAAGTAGGGAGAAGAGACAAATCTTGGTTGAAAAATAGAAAGAAGACTGAAACTTTAACAGAGTAGAACTCCCTCTATAAATGTATGTTTGTTGCACTGTTAGTGAGGAATCGAAGATGAGACATAGGAGTTTTAGATTCATCAGGTTCTCTTCTAGTTGAGACACGTCGACAATGGCGGTTTTGCATGTTTCAGTCCAAAGCCCATTTTCTCCATTTTCATGGGGCCAACACCCATTTTAGAACTCAAAATTATTTTTTACACTGAATTTTAGTTGTGATTTTATTATCCTTGACTAATATAGAATAAATAACTCTTTAAATGGATTTATCCTTAAAAATTAACTAAAAAATGATCATATATATATATATATATATTCAATCCAGAATAGTGGTCATGATTTTATTTCAATGACCAACATATGATAAATAACCTCTTAATGAGATTTATCCTTAGAATTTGACACAAAGTGATAATAAAATTATATTTTTTTTTTCAATACTAAATTTTAATTGTAATTTTATTCATAGATCAACATATGTTAGATAACTCCTTAATATGATTTATCCTTATAAGTTGACCCACATGATGGTAAGATTACCAAAATATATACATTTTCAATACTAGATTTTAATTGTAATTTTATTATGCATAGATCAACATAGAATAGATAACCTTTTAATGGGATTTATCCTTAAAAGTGATCAAAATTCAATATTGTAAACATAGGTATGTTTGTTGAATTTTGATCATAATTTTATTATCCATGGATCAACATGGGGTAGATAAACCCTTAATGAGATTTATCCTTAGAAGTTGATTTAAAAATGATAATAAAATCATTTCAAAAAAAAATCAAGTTACATTAAATACTTATTTTCATTAAAATCAAACAATAATGCATCTTATCTTAAATAGGATGTATAGAATGATGTCTATTTTTTTAATTATACGTTCAGCTTCTTACCTAGATTCTCTAAAAGACCATTCAAGGTTTCTAGTTACCATAAAATTAGGTGGCGACTTCTTCTTTCATATTACCCATTTTCAAAAATAGCTTGCCATGATGCCTATATGCAACATTATTTGTCATTCTTTGTTAAATTTAGCTTTTTTAAAATAATATTTTTTTATTACAATAAATTAATTGATTAAATAAAATCATGAAATGTTTATTTCATGATATTTTATTTGGTTTGTTTTCCAGGTTGTTACTCTAACAGCATGTGCAACCTGTTTTAGTGTCATTCCTCAGGTTTTCATGTTGGAATTATAACCAACTTGGTGAGCTATTTCTGGTGGTAGGGTGTTGTCCACAGTGGAGTGACGGTGCGTCTCTAACGAACTTTTCTGTTTTCTTCTCATGAGTATGATATTGATAGCTCATTTTTTAATAGTTAATTATTGTTATTTTTTTGTTCATTTTATTTTTTCTCAATGCCTTTTCTTTAATCATATTATTAAATTAACCAAGCATATTGAACTCAGTTAAGTGAATAATCTGTGTTTGAGATCTTTCTTGCTTCTTTAAAAACATTAGCATCTCCTGAACATCTTTTTTTAACATTAGAATAAATTTAACTCAGCCCTTAACATAACACGAGCCACCTATTTAGTCTTGTCCATTACACATTGAGTAAAACATATGCTCACTGATAGCTATCACCCCCTACCTACATCATTTTCCATGTACTTGCTTATAAACTTCTGAAATGATAGTGGGATGTCTACTTTCCTCACCAATAGCTATCACCCTCCTACTTATATATCCAATAACTACTATCAATGTTAGGTACAACATCTACCATGTCTAGTGCGGTGCCTATATTCAATAACTCATTTTACAATTACCTTAGTGAAAAGCATTTCTTCTCCTCTACTTCTTCATCAAGTAAAACACTTGGTCTCATGAGCTATGGTATAAATAACCCAAGCTATCCACATAAGTAAAAGAGGATCACATAAAGCAAGAGAGGTCACATTATACTACACAATATAATATACATTATTCTTTTACTCAACCCAGTATTCCCTTGCTCCACGCACTCTTCCTCTCTTGCATATACTCTCGGTCAAGTTTGGTCACCCAATCATCTCATCAAGTTATGGTTAAGTCCAGTCATTTCAACATCTTATCAAGCAGTGTCATGGTCCAGTCACTCATCGTCTCAGCAAGTATGTTCAGTTACCCCCGTCAACTCATCAAGTAATGAGTAAACCTAGACACTTCAACCCAAAACAAAAGTTTTTAAAATCCCACATTAATATGATTTTCTTATGATTTCATCACCTTAAAAAAATGCACTATCATGATGGGCTTTTCAGCAAATTTTGCACACCCAATATTCCTATCCTGGTTAATAACTAATATATTAAACGCAAGGGGTTAGGAACAATTATGTTACTATGGATTACAACAATAAAATTATTATTTTGCCCCTCAATCAAATAACAAGTTACTTTGCTTAGGAGGGTATTAAGGTCTTTTTTTCTTTGTGAATAGTAAAAATACTAGAATGACCTTGGAACCAAAAAATCATAAGCCTTTGATCTAGGGGTATCATCAGTTTTTTAAAAGTTAGGGTATAATTAGATTACTAAAATGCCTTGTAAGTCAACAATGCCAAAGCTTTCAGTCAAGTGTTATTTATATCTTTCCAAATTGGTCTATTTTTCTATTTTTCTATTTTCTCAAGAGTATTGTTGTATTTTATCATAATAAAATAATAATAATAAATTTTAAAAAGTTGTTGGGTGCATGCATTACACATGCAAGTGCGTTGGTTGCGCCTGCGCACTTTAAGCAGCGTGTACGGTGTCTTCTAGTGGTAAAAAATATTCATCCATCATGTAGGTAGATGTACCGCCGTATCCTCTTTCATCTGGTATGGCATTTCTCATCGATAGTTAGGTGGTTTGTCATCAATAGATTGTTTTTCCTTCTTCTTGTCTCTCTCCCTTGACAAAAAATAAAGATTGGTCTTCTTTGTTTTTAGTATTTGTGCTTTGGTCTTCTTCTTTTGATTTTTTTTTTGCTTGACTCTTTATTAAGATTTTTAGTTTTTTTTCAATTTTAATTTGTGATATATTTTGCTTTTGAATTTGGTTCATAATCTTTTGGTTTAAGATTTTTTTTACTTGACCCTTTCATAAAAGTTTATTCTGTGTTATTGTTTTCAATTTGATCCTTGATTTTTTTTATTTATTTCTCTCTTCAATTTAGCCCTCCCAACAAAAATTTGTCTTTTTTTCTTATAATATCTTTTCCTCTCTCCTTTTGAATAAGTGTTATTCCTCTTCAATTTTAATTATTCATTTATTCCATTTTTATTTGTCCTTATTTTTTGAATTTCTTATTTCTTTCATTAACCCTTTTATAAAAAATTTATTATTTTGTAATTTCACCCTTATTTATGGTGTGTTATTTTTTAATTATTTTCCTCAATTTGTTTTTTCTTTTTGCTTGATTGTTTTTTCAATTAAACCCACCAATGGAAGAAATTTAGTTAGCCTCAAATTTATTTTTTATTTTGATTTTCACCTACATTTTTTTAATTACCATATTTTATTTTAGATCTTCTTGTGTAGTGAATTTTTTTACCATTATGTTCTTTAGTGTTTGTTAACCTAGTATGATTTTTTTTTTATATCTAATTTCATGCTCTCATTGTTTTTTTTTCCCTAAAGTATCATGATAGTTTTTAAAAAATATTGATTAACATCATTATCTTTTCTTTTACCGTTTAATTAAAATGAAACTAATGTATTAATTTTTATCGGTATTATAACTTGAATAGTTAATTTCTCTTACTTTTTAAAAATTCGTTTACATCACCAAGATATTGTTTTTTATATATAAAAAAATACAAATTGTTTGTATCATCTAACCATTATATATATATTTGCTTTGACAAGGATTCTTTGGTTGTGAATTAACCTTCTTAATTAAGCCTGAATTTAAGATTTTATTTTTTATAATTTTGAAATATTAACTTATGTTTAGAAAAATTTTCCGGGTTTGTTTTGTTTTTCTTGTTATTAAAGTAGGGTTGCTTTTTTTCATATTATTAAATCATCCAAACTAATATTTTGTTTCTTTAAAAATCCTAGCATCGTCTTAACATTTTTCATGTCCAGAAAAATTTTCCCCAGCCCGTGCTATTGTGCCCGCCACTAACATAGGTTTATTTGATTTATTTTTTTTGTTACTTTTTAATGTTTTTTTTCTCCTCCGTGATTCATTTGGGTTTATGAATTTATTTTGGTATAGATTCTATGATCAAAATTTAATATCTCAAATATCAAGTTTTATAAGTTAAAGTATAATTAGCTTGAATTAATCTAATTAATATATATATATATATATATATATATGTATGTATGTATGTATGTATGTATATGTATATGACTTAATATCCTAACCTTCCGGTCAAGTGGTTTAATTTTCTTTTAAAAAAAAAAATAAAGAAAGAAAGAAAGAAACTGTCTCAAGAGAAATGCGTTTGGAAGAAAAATGAAAATCACAACTTTCTAGGAAACCCGACAGGAAGCGGTCATGAATCAAATTCGTTCAAAGTAAAATAAGCGTGGAGGACACGGCGTCTCCGGTAAGTTACTTGTCAAGCTTCTGCCTTTAGTTTGCTGCTGAGAATTCGAAATTGATAATTCCCATCCTGCCATGGTCATGGGAATTTGGGGACAATAAATAGTAATATTTATTTATTTATTTATTTATTTATGCATATGATGAGCATATATACTTGTCGGCTCACAACTCCTAATACTTTAGAATAACAGAATATGCTCCAGCTAAGTGGTCCCACAAACCCTTCAAAGAAGAGCAGCCAGCCAGCCATAGTGGAGTTGATCTTTCATCAATCATCTTGCAGTCATCATCTCCTCTCGATAATTCCCTGCTTCCTTCCCAAACAATGACTCTTCTGCATTTTTTTTTTAAATATTCGAGTCTTTTTATACTTTTTACTTGAAATTATATTTTAATATTTTTAAATTATTTTAATATATACACTAAAAAAAATTACTTCAATACAATTTTTTTAAAAAAAATAAAATTGTCCGAATACTAAATAATATTTTAAACTCACAACCAAGTAATAAATTAGTTTTAGTGTGTGTTTGGATGGCAAGTTGTATTTTTTTAATAAAAAATATAATTTTCTAGCTTTTGAAGCTATAACTTGTATTTAAAAAATATTATATTTTTTTAAAAAAATCATCACATCTGCAATCCAGACATAGCTTGACCTGACTAATCAATCAACTATGAATATATCAAGTCTTGAATGAGAACCACTTGTAGAAAAGTTAAACGCAGATAAGAGAATCTCACCCCGAAAATCTTCGTCTTCTTCCTTTCCTCTCCACCAAAACAAACCCCAATTTCAATTTCCTGAAAAAAGAAGAAAAAGGAAATAAAGAAGGAAGTGAAGTTCAAGTCTCCATGGACAGACTGGTAGAGGCAGACGTGAAGGAAGTGGAGATAGCATATAAGGGAAGTCAAAACTGCAGCACAACTTTCAGATTAACCAACCTTATGCACACCATGTCTGTGGCAATCTCTTTGTCCACGACAAACCCTTCTGCTTTCTCTTTCGCACAGCCTTTCTCTATAATACCACCTTTGTCTTCCTCATCTTACACAATTGTCCTCTCTCAGTTATCCGAACAGCCTCCTCTGTCTACTCCTCCCGATGCCATCTCTGTTAAATCATCCATGCTACCTACAGGCAAGGCTCATCAGGATGAACTCCGCCGACTGTTTTCAAAACCTGGACCCCATATTTTTAGAGACGCCACCATACCTGTCTACCTCGTGGGTCCCCAAGTTGCTGAATATATCATCTCCAATCACACCCAAATTACTGATGTCTCCTGTTACTTCAACAGGGCTATTTGTAGATGTACTGGCTCCCAGATCACAGGACTGCTCAAATCTGCTGTGCCATCTGGTAATCTAAATTTGGTCGCTAGCTTGATTGATCACGGTGGTAATGTCAATTGCAAGGATTCAGAGGGACGGTCCTTGATCTCTCTAGCTGTTCAGGCTGGGCAGATTGATGTTGTTAAAGTTTTGACTGCTTGTGGATGTGTGATTGACGGCTCGATTGATAAAGTCTTGCACTATGCAGCAGCTATAAATAGAGTGGATTTGATGGATGTTCTGTGTGATAGTTTCGAAAATATTGAAGTAAATTCAGCTGATTTACGCGGTAGAACTCCAATTCATGTCGCTGCAAGCAGGGGCCACGTTGAAGTGATTAGATTTTGTGTGAGTGCTGGAGGGAAAACTGGGGTTTTGGATCATGACGGGTCGAGTCCGCTTCATTTGGCAGCACAAGAGGGGCACTTAGAGACTACGGAGTATTTATTGGATTGTTCAGATTATTCTGTCAAGCATGCAGTGAACAAAGAAGGAAAAACTGCTTTCTCTATCGCAGTTGATAATGGACATTCGCATTTGTATGATTTGTTGCATATGGGAGATGTTTTGCATAGAGCAGCTAGAGTAGATGATGTGAATGGTATCAAGAGTTGCCTTGCAGAAGGGGCAGAGGTTAATAGAAGTGACCAGAATGGATGGACTCCTTTGCACAGAGCTGCCTTTAAGGGAAGAATTGAGAGTGTTGAAGTGTTGCTTCATCACGGAGCTCGAGTTAATGCTGTTGACAATGCTGGGCATACACCACTTCATTGTGCGGTGGAAGCAGGGCATATGCAGGTTGCTCTGTTGTTAATTGCTCATGGAGCTTGTGCAACAGTGAAAAGTCTCAAGGGGATTGTGCCTCTGAATATGGATTGCTTTAAGAACCACCCTTCTCTAGTCAAGCCCTTGTGTCAAGAAGAAGAGAAAAGTGAAACTGATGTGTCTGTTTGCTGATCATGAAACGAATTGAGCTTTAGCTTTCATTTACTTTTGCCATGGATTGATGCGGCCTCCGTGAAGAGTGTTCTCATTTTTTTGTGTTTGTCGATCTGCCTCAAAAGTTCCCAGGTAATTTCAGTCAAATGCGGGCATTGAAGAACTTGACTAGGATAGATGTATTTGTTTGGTCGGATCTCGGTTCGCTGGGAGTAACTCCCGGAGTTCCGACCAGTTGTCTATAGTAGTTTTGGTAGGCAGTTGTATAAATCACGTTTCAAAGTATCAAGGAGTTTATTATTTCTCTTATATTGAATGAGGAATACATGCAAATATATATATATATATATATATATATATATATATAAATATATATATACATATATAGTACTGAACAACCCAGATCCTACAATCAAGCTATTTTGCCTATAATATTACTCATGTGATTAGGAAAGAAATAATATTGTTCCTATAATTAATCTATCCTACCATATACATTAATACTAAGAAAGAAAAGAATTTTGCAGAACAGGAAACCCGTATAAAGAAAAAGAATCTTAAGAAAGAGGAAAGAATCATAATATTTCAACACTCCCCTTTAAGTTAGTGCATGGATATCTGATATGCCCAACTTGTCCAGAAACTTTGAGAATACTTGCTTTAAAACTACCTTGGTTAGGACATCGGCTAATTGCTCATCGGTATGAATTTTTGGTAACTCCACAATTTTCCCATCCAATTTTTCTTTGATGAAGAATTTGTCTACCTCCACATGCTTGGTACGATCATGTTGTACTTGATTATGAGCAATGTCACATTCTGCTTTATTGTCACAATATAATCGAATTAGTTGTTTAGGAGAATAGCCCAAATTGCTTAAAAGAAGTCTTAGCCATAATGCTTCATAAATTCTGAGAGACATACTTTTGAATTCAGCTTCTGCCCTAGAACATGCTACTACATTTTGTTTTTTACTTCTCCATGTAACAAGATTACAACCTACAAAGGTAAAATACCCTAAAGTAAATCGTTTGTCATCTATTGATCCAACCCAGTCAGCGTTAGTATATTTATCTATATTTTGACAATCTGTATTCTTTGTGAATAATATTCCTTTTTCCAGGAGCAGCCTTCAAATATCTCAAAATTCGCATAACTGCATTTATATGTTGCTCTCCAGGATTATGCATAAATTGAGTGATAATACTCAGTGCATATACAAGATTTGGCCTTGTGTGCACTAAGTACATCAATCTTCCTACAAGTCTTTGGCGCCTGCTTTTATCGACTAGTATCTAATTAGGATCAACATATAATTTCAAACCTTCTTCCACTAGTGTATCAGCTAGTTGACATACTGACATACCAGTCTCTTGTAGTAAATCTAAAGTATATTTTCTTTGGGAAAGGAAGATACCCTTTCTAGATCTAGACACTTTGATTCCAAGGAATTCTTCATTTCGAATTCTTAAGACAATTAATTCTGTAAATTCTTCCTCTCCTCGGAATCATTTCTTGTAACCACTATGTCATCAACATATGTAATTAGTGTTGTGATCTTATCCTGCTTTCTCTTCAAGATAATGTGTGATCAGAATTACTTTGGTGGTAACCAAAGTCTATCATAGATTTTGTGAATCTTCCAAACCATGTTCTTGGAGAATGTTTTAATCCATACAATGATTTCTTTAATCTGCACACCTTTTGGCTGCGTATTTTTGGTATCAAGCATCCTGGTGGAAGATCCATGTAGACTTCTTCAGATAACTCATCATGTAGGAAGGCGTTTTTCACATCAAACTGCTATAATGGTCAATCCAAGTTCGCGACTAGGGATAACAAGACTCGGACTGTGTTGATTTTTGCTACTAGTGTAAATGTCTCTGTATAATCAATCTCATAGGTTTGAGTGTACCCCTTTGCCACCAGTCTTGCTTTAAAATGCTCAATTGTACCACTTGCTTTATACTTTATAGTAAAGATCCACCGACACCCAACTGGCCTTTTTTCTAGGTGGATATTTAACCATTTCCCATGTCTTATTTTTTAACAACAATTCTATCTCTTCATTCATGGTTGCTTTCCATCTTGGATCAGTTAAGACTTTCTACACACTATTAGGAATAGATACAGTAGATAATTAATTTACAAATGACATATTTGATTCAGTAAAACAATGGTTAAACACATAATAACTCATGGGTATTTGACTTTACTTGAAAGTTTAGGTTCATATGTAGATTTAGGAATACCTCTAGTATAACGTTGTGGTAGTGTTTTAACTAACTCAGTTATATGAGCAACCTCGGCAGACAATTGGTTTGGTATGTTACTTTCATCCCTTTCTTGGTTGATCACCTCAGCTTGTGAGTCATCACTACTAGTCTCCACAATACCCATATCTTCATTACAACATTCATCATTAGTATCTCTATATAGATCCATATTCATACTTATATCCACTGTACTACTCTCATCTTAGTTATTTGGCAGAACATCTAGACTTCTTAGTCTAGAGTCTGAAGTTCATCCTGATACTTCTCTTGAAGTTTAGACTTAGAAAAATACATTGAGTCTTCATGAAAAACCACAACGATAGCTTTTCTGATGAGTAGCATACCCAATAAAAACACACCTCAATGCCCAAGGTTGCAACTTGTTGCGTTGATGTTTATATAAATAGACAAATACAACACATCCAAATACACGAGGAGGTAAGTTTGGGGTTGCTGGAGACACAACACCTTTTGTGAGGGCTTTAGATGGTGTCTTGAAAGCAATAGTGTTAGAGGGAACCCGATTGATCAAATAGGCTGCAGATGTTAGAGCTTCTTCCCAATAGAACAATGGCATATGAGCTTCTATTAATGAAGCACGAACTACCTCCAATAAGTGATGATTTTTTCGTTCAGCTACCCCATTCTGTTGGGGGTGTATGTGGACAAGTTGTTTGGTGAATGATTCCATGGGTTCTCAAGTACTGCTGAAGTTCACAACCTATATGTTCTCCACCATTGTCACTATGAAAAACCTGAATTTTTGCATTATATTGAGCACTCATCATTTTATGAAATTGTTGAAATAATGCATTTACGTCACCTTTGGATGTCATCAAACACACCTAAGTCACCCTTGTTCAGTTATCAATAAAGATAACAAACCACCGAGATCCACTCGATGTAGGTACCTTGGATGGTCCCTAAACATCTGAATGTATTATCATAAAAGGAATTGAGCTTCTATTCAAACTTAATGGAAATGAAGCATGATGGCTTTTTGCAAGTTCATAAACATCACACTTAAAGCTTGAAGTATCATATTTTGCAAATAAATTAGGAAATAATTTTTTTAAGTAACCAAACGAGACATGCCCCAATCGTCGATGCCATAACCAAATATCTAATGACTTCTTCTCTCCTTGAGAACCATCTACTACCAAGGCTTGACACAACTTATTTGAACTTTTTGACGTCAAGTCGAAGTAGTATAACATCCCTCGTTTAATACCATAACCAATCATCTGCCTTGTTTGGATGTCCTTAAACACACAAGAGTTAGGCTAAAAAATGATAATACAAAATAAGACAGTGGTTATTTGGGAGACAAATAATAAATTATAATTTAAAGAGGGAACAATTAGAACAGAATCTAAACTCAAGCCATTAGTGAGAGGTATTGAGCCTTCCCCTCTAACCGAATTTGAAGTGCCATTGGCAGTAGAGACAAATTATTTGGAGGATGGTTTAATTAACGATACTTGACTAGAATCAAATGTCATATGGTCAGATGCACCAGAATCAATTATCCATGCACTATTAGAAATAGGTGCATAAACAATAAAAAACTTACTGCTGTCATATGAAGCCTTCGTGGCAGTATTAATTTCACCATTGTTTCGACAATTGTTGTGGTAAAGGTTATCATCTTCGATGTCTTCTTTCGTGCATCGCGGCTAGGATCCCACCAGTCTGTATATCCTACCAATTCAAAGCCTTTGCTTTTAGTATGACCATTTTGATCACAATGACTACATTTGTATGCAGATTTATCAGCCCCGTTCTTCTGATGATTATACCTTATTCTCTCCTGGTGATATTTGCCAGATTGATTTTGGGCCACCATTGCTGAGGTTTCAAAGTGTTCTATTTCTTCGTTCATTATTATATGTCGAATGGATTCATGGCGGATTAGTGTATAACACTCTTCTAGTTCAGGAACTAATTTTTTTTCTTAAAATTTCTCCACGAATTTGTTTGAGGTCATCATCTAATCCAACAAGAAAGATATGCACCCTTTGCTGCTGAACTAGTTTTCTATAGGATTCAACATCTTTCTCACTCTCCATGATCACCTTATCACGGTGATCTAATTCACCAAAGATCTCAGTCAGTTCCCTATAATACACAGACAATGTTCTGCCCCTTTGTTTGGTAGAGAATGCCTTTTTGTTTAAGGCAAAGACTTATAACTCATCTATTCCATCATAGAAAGCTTTAGAGAGAGCTTTCCAAATATCACAAGCAGTAGGTAAGCGCGGGTATCTCTATATTATTGTTAGAGACATAAACATCAAGAGCCATCTCTTGACCTTTTGATTATTTGCATACCATTTTTCATATCCCTCTTCTTCCTTTGCAGGTGTTTGTGTGCCATGAATAAAAGAGAGTTTCTCCTTTTCAGCAATATACATTTCAATGATTTGAGACCACATGTCATAGTTTGTTTTAATAAGTAGAGTCCCTGCATTAAAAGAGGATCCATCCATTGAATAATAAATTTGACCAAGTTTGTTACCATAAGCTTCAACATTTGATTTGTTCATGGTGGTGTTTGAAAAAGAAAGAAAGAAGAAGAACCTTTCAGGTAGTCTTTGATACCAAGTTTAAATCAAGTATAAATCACGTTTCAAAGTATCAAAAAGAGTTTATTATTTCTCTTATATTGAATGAGGAATACATGCAAATATATATAGTACTGGAACAACCAACCAGATCCTACAATCAAGCTATTCTGCCTAAAGTATTACTCCTATAATTAGGAAAAAAATATTATTTTTCCTATAATCAATCTATCATACCATATACATTAATACTAAGAAAGGAAAGAATTCTGCAGAACAGGAAAAAGAGGAAAGAATAATTATATTTCAACAGATTTAAAGATATATACATATGTATTTTGCAATGGTTTCAAAATAAATTTAAAGTGGGTATATCATTTAGATGATAGCTTTCTACATAAAATTTTTGTAGGAGTTAGATGGAATGACATTTGTTTATGATCGTTAAAACCTGTGATTAATACAATTAAGTGTATGTAGATGCAACTCAATAGAGAATTTTAAAATTAATAGATTAATTATGTGTTAAAAGTTTATTGAAATAAGTGAATGTATGTGGGAGGATTATAGGGATTGTAATTTTGATTTTCAAGGGTAAAAAAATAGATTAATATTGGGATATTAATTATGTTGTTAAATGAGTGAATTGTGGAGGGTTTTTGAAATTGTTTTTAAAATTACAATAAATGAGAAAAGCTTAAAAAGTAGAAATCAATATAACCATATTCAATGGTATAAAATTAAAATTGACGAGAAAAGTTTATTGATTTTAGAATATCAATAAATTGAAGTTTACTTCTTGATAATTAAATTGGTGTGCCAGTGACACAAACATGATTGTAAGAAAAAAAAAATATATGTGCAAATGCGTGTCTACTCCCATTATTTCTCGACATAGTTCCCACACAGAAGAGCAACATAAAAAAACATGTATAAAAATACAAAATTATACTGAATAGGGATGATATAGAAATCACAGATAGAGCAACATAAAAAAACATATGTATAAAAATACAAAATTATACTAAATAGGGATGGTATAGAAATCTTAATAAAAAAACACATGTATAAAAATACAAAATTATACTAAATAGGGATGATATAGAAATCTTAATTCAAGATTTTATTACTATATATTTTCTCTTCAAGCAATATACGTTTTTAATAGATTTACAACTTCTTAAATAAATTTAATAACTTAACTAAATCAACAAGGAAACTCGTAAATAAAGTAAAAGTCATAAACAAACTAGGAAAAACATCCTAAATAGAGCCGAGAAAATATTAAAAGAGTTTTAATCTAAATAGAAAAAAAGCCATAAACCAATTAGAAAAATATAACAAATCTCAAACAATAACTTCTGAGCATTATCGGAAAATCTTACCAATTGTCAATTGTTGTGAAATTTTAACCTATAAAAAAAGGATCCTAGAATCTCCTAGTAAACTTTCAACTTGATCTAACGATCAAATAAAAAATTATGCTCAATAATATAAAGTTGTGTAGTAAAAAAAAAAATCCCCCTTTAATGATCAAATAAAAAATAACACACTGAGACAAGTCATTAAAGGTCATAAGTGCAAATTCTAATTGCATTAGGAATCCAACTTGAAGAAGGAATCCTATAAGGATTAAGATTGGTGAAAGTAAATATGTCAAATTAAACCTTTGTGTACTCTTTAGACCATATCTGAAGCTAGAGATGGAATTTTGATGTTATTCAAGTTGAAATAAAAATTAGACACCTCAAGTTTTTCGTATGTATATGATGTCTAATAAATCATCTAGACAAGAAAAAAATGACATGTTTGAAATCAAATATGAAATCTATGAGCAAACTAGTACAAGTCTAACTCATATTTTCATATTAGAATTGTTGTTACCCAATTTTGACCCATCTATTTAACAAAATTTTTGAAAAATTAAAAAATAGCGAAAAATAACAAAAATTCAAAAACTATATTTTTTAATATATTTGCATCATTTATAGTATTTTCAGCATCATTTCAAAAGAATTTAAATTTTCAAAGATATTTGAAACGCATTCGACTTTTAACGCGTCGTTTTTAAAATTATTGATTTTTCTCATTGAGTCGATGTTGATATTGCTTGTTTTCAAAAAATACAAAAAAAAGAGGAATCACAAAAAACCCTAAACCATAAAAGAAAAAAAAAAACATCAACCTTTCCGCCCCCTCACCCAAGCCGCCCCTCACTTCCCCTCTGCTAAAAAGAAAACCAAAGCCGCTGCTCCCCTGGCTTGAGATTTTCTTTCTAGAGATCAGCCCCTTTTCTTGATATCCCTCCCTCATCTCACCATACCTCACACTCCTTGAGCCAAACCCACACCACCTGACCTTCTTTTCTCCCCCAGCCATCTCACTTTTTCTCTTACAACCGCCCTTGTCTCCCTTCTACCATTTTCGACACTTCTCCTTTCTCCAACAATAGAGAGCCCCTCGCAGACTTTCCTTCTAACATCTAGCCACAACAGCCGCCCTCGAATCCCATCTTCTCCCCCCATTTCCATAGATCTTCCCTCTCAGCTAATCCCTTCTCCAGCCGTCAGCTCGTCAAGACTAGAAAGAGGGCTGAGTCGTTCCCCCTCATTTTCTCCTCTTGTTGGCCGTTTCAACTTCTTCTTCTCCAATCGCTGATCGAATCAGGCCTCCCTTCCATTCAACCACCAGCAGCTGCACAGACATGACAGAAACCCAGCCGCCGGCTGCCCCTTGGATATACCACCGGCCACCTGAAACTGAGAAGAAGGTGAAACGAAAAGGAAAAAAACATCTACAGAAGAAACAGATCTGAAAAAAAGAAGACTAAGAGCATATATGAAAAGGAAGGAAAAATTAAAACCGACTATCTTGCGTCCTTTTCTACTTTTACAGGTGACAGGGATCCTCACTATTGGCAGGGAAGTGAAAAGGGGAGGAAGCCGAGCCAAATCCCCTTGGTTTTTTGGATTTTTTGCGATGGCACATGAACCCACACGCAGCCAGTGGTAACAGCTTGTGGAGCAGACGTGCCACCACTGTCTTGCAGCTCCAAAAGTCTGCCTAACACTATTCTGAATTGTTTAGAGTTATTTTGTAAATTTCAAATTGTTTAATGTAATGTTTGTTTAGTTTTGATTTTTTATAATTTGTATTTTGTAAATGTAGATGTAAAAAAAAAGAAAAAAGAAATATAGTAAAAGTGAATGTGTGTGTTTGTATTTTTTATTCATTTATGGATTTTTTTATATGATAAAATCAAAAAGAATAAAGAAGAATTTAATATTTTGATTTGCTCATAGTAAAGGATTATGATCTTACACGTAAGTCGTATTTCTAATATCTGATGAAAAGATAAAATTTTAAAACTTCTTTAACACATAAAAAACATGAAGCAACTTACTTCATGGGTGCGCTGGGGGTGCTAATATCTTCCTTAGCCACAACTAGTCCCTTACATGTCAATCTCTGACAAGATTAGTATATTTGGGTTTCCTAGTAACCTTCAATTAAATATTAGGTGACGACTCCTAAAAACAAACAACAAAATAAAAAATCACCAACGGACACCGGACGGGTCACGTGCGATTGAAATGATGACATGACATCTCATTAATGATCTGAAACCTTTCTAGAAGATCAAAGTCAATGAACAAAGCATTAAAGTCAAATTAATATAAAGAAAACTTAAAATAAGTTGATTAAGAATTAATTATTAACTAAAAAACTTCTTCATCTTCTCAATTCCATATATAACGGGCTGCTTATTTTGCTTTATAGATACTGGGTTGTTCGTTTGGGATTGCCTATAGCGGCAAATTTGAAAACTTCTTGGCATTCCTCACTCTCACCCACTCTTATGTCTCCTTTGCTTTCATTAATTCATGTTCTGCTTTTATTGTTGTTTTATCTATGTTTTGGGCTGCTTCTCCATCTATATTTGCACCTTTTCCTCCTCCTCCTCTTTAAACCGTGAATTTCATCCCCCAATTTATGTTCAGGATCTTATTTTTCAGCTATGAATTTGTATCATCAACCCTAGCCTTGCAATCGTGTGATAATCAAATAAGTCAATTGACAATGTTTATTGATTTTATCTTGCAGTCATGGTACTACTTCGGTCATTTTCTTTTTAATTGATTTGTTCTTGCATTGTTGTGTTCTTTCTCGTCTTTTCTTCACATTAGTTGTCATATAACCCTATGTATGAGAAAGGAAATTTTCTGTTTTTTTACTTTTTTTTTTCTTGCATTGTTTTTTCATGCTTTGAGTGCTGTAACTTATTATTAGAGCTTCGGTTTCCCAATTTTTCCTTATATCTCTAGCTTTTATTTGTTGTGTTTGGCCATTTATTTGCAGGGTAAAATCTGGTTTTACTATTGCTTTGTCTTTTATAGGCTACTTCTCAGTCCAGGTTTATGCCTAACTAAAAATTAATAAAATAAAATAAAATAAAACCAATTTGTGAAAATTAAAACATAATCCCAAAATAACAAAACTAATGACTAAAAAATAAATTCTAAAAATTAGGCTTTTGCATATCTCTCACTTATACAACTTGTCCTACATTAATTTCTTTCATCTAAAACAACCTACCTATCCTTTGATTTGTCTTAAAATATAAAACGGTTGCTTTCTAGGACCAAAGTGGAAAAGATAAAAAAAATTAAAAAAGGTCGTAGCTTCAAAGTTTGCACAAAAAGTCTATTTTTGTTTTTATACTTTTCAATTTCTTTTTTCATTCTCTTTGGTTTTAAATTTTTAATTTTGATCAAAAATTTTATTTTTCTTTCTTTTCAGCCCTTAGTTTAAGAAAAGAGACAGAGTCGCTAGATTTGGTGGTAGAGAAAAAAAATTCAATTTACAGTGATTTGACCCATGAAAAAAATTGATTTTGGTGTTTATAGGTTTCATTCGACGAGATAAATCTCATTTGAGTGTTCTTCGGCCTTTTCATCACCTAATATATCATCACATGAGATGGTATATCTAAGCAAAGGAATATTTTTTTGTTTTGGGATGATTTTGAGTTTTTGGATTAATTTCTAGTTATTGGAGTCATATACGGATTTGTCAAGGTATACATGGTGTTTTAAGTCAAAAATAGGTTGAAAATGAATTTCTAGGTATAAAATCTACCATCCTTATTTTTCAACCATCATTGTGGTCAGATTCTACCAAAAAGCAGGCGAAATTTAAAAAAACAATATGAATAATAGGTCATCTTAAAAAAAAAAAAAAAGTCATACTAGATGCGTTGGCCCACCCAAGATAGGCCTGCATGCATAAGCCTTTTTTTTTCTTTATATGATTTCATTATTTAATATTAAGGTTTTATTGATCTTTAAAACAAATAACAAATTTTTAAGATGTTTTTTTAATAGAATATGATTGATTTTATTTAGTTCACGAATGATATTTCAACTTTTTTTTTCCCTGGTGTTAGCAGGCATTATTTATGTGTAGTCCTACTTTTTTTTCTCCTTTAATTTTATTCAATCACTTTTCTATATTATTTATTTATTTATTATTGTTATTTTAAATAAAACATTGGTTCTAAGAAACAATGCTAATAAATAAAATTGAGTCTATGGTTTGTGTTTTGAGATAAGATATTTACATCCATATCTATCTTTGAACTTTCTAGTTTGATCTTTGGTTAAATATCATTTAGTTTTTACTTGATTTTTCACATAAATGATAAATTTTTTTTTAACATGTGCAACCTTGCATAATATTTTGTTTTCTTTGATTTTATTCAATTACTTTCATGTGTGTATCTATTTCTATTATCATTTGATATAATAAAAAAAATGATTCTAATAAACAAAGTTATTAAATACAATTGGGTACATAGTTCATGTTGTGAGATCAAATATTTTAATTTATATCTATCTCTTGATTTTTTTCAGTTAGTCTTTATAATTTATCATTTTTTTTTGCATTTATTGACATAAATATTTCTCAATTTATTTATTTAAATACATGCATAAGTTTTTTGATTTATGATTGATTTTTTTTAATGAAAAAAATGCATTGGAAAAGCTTGTAAATTCCTTTTTTTGGTTGAAAAAAATATCTAACCCGTTGTACATTACAGGTCAAATAAATAGTTATAAAAAACACTAAAACATGTGGGTATTTTACTATAGATAGAAACATGTTCACCATATCATACATCAATATGGACTCATTGTTCAATTTTTATTTTTTTTAGCCCTCAAAGTTTTATTTTATTTTTGTGCAATTACATCCCTTTTGACCCAAATTAAAAGATAATTGATTCAGGTTTCTTCATCAATGAAAAAAATTGAAAACAAGAGAATCGATGTGGAAAAGGCTCTGAAAATGGATGGTGAGTTTAAATTTCTTTGAAAAACTCTAATTTAATTCTCAAACTTTTTATATTATACCCATTCGGACCTTTAATATATTTTTTTTGCAATTCAATTTTGACCAAAAATTAATTTTTATTATTTTTAGTCATTGGTTTGGAGGGGGGGGGGAGAGGGGGAGCATTAATTCTAACCACTAAAATACTTAATCTTAGTATTAAGGGGTTCTATTTGGTGAAAGAAATTTCATTTAGATATTTTTCACTTCAAAATTGCCTAAAAAACTATATCTAAGCTTGATAAGATTTTTTTTTTTGTTTCGAGTTAATTTTTGTTTTTTGTATGGTTTCTTAGGTTGTTTAAGACCATTATTGGGTTTGTCAAAGTGTTTTTAGGATCTTTTCTCAATGTTTTAGGTCAAAAAATAGGTTTTTAGGTCAAAAAACAATAAACCATGATTATTCAGCCACCATAGTAACTGAAATCTAGTGGAAACAGATGATGTGTTGTCTGTATTTTTTTATTTTTTTTTAAATAAGGTAGATGAAAAAATGGATTGCAGGTCAAAAAAACCATAAATCCTAATTTTTTAGATAAGACTTAAGGCTAAAAAGTTCAAAGAGACTTTTAATAAAGTCCAATCCTTGATTTAAGACATATAGACTTATTCAAAGAGGCTAAGATGTTCCAATTGGTCTCGTGGCAAGACTTATGGTTAAGAGATTTAAATAGGCTTTTAATAAACTTATTTAAGATACATGAGCTAAGATGAATTTCAAAAAAATATTAAATTAAATAAATACTAGCCTTAATTAATTTAATTCATGTTCAATAAGGCTTCTAAATGGACATTTAAACATTACAAAAAAATTAAAATAAAAAGATTCAAATATATCGGTTTTGACCTTTAGCTAATGTTTACATAAGTAATTTGAATGCAATTTTAGTTGAATTATAAAGTACCTATCCATAGCTTTCCAATAATATATGACACACTTTCTAATTCATTAAAATGTGAGAGAATCATGTGTTTAAAATTGAGGTTTGATTATGCTAATAGATTAGAAAAACGATTTTAGTTGTATTTAAATTAGTTGAACTATTATTTTATTTATCTTTTAATTATTTTTAAGCCTTTTAGAGATATTAAGATCTTTATTTAAATTTAGATTTATTGGATTATTATTAATTATTATGTTTATCTATATTCATTAAGAATATCCTATTAGATTTGTGATTTTTTCTAATATAAATATTTTTTTGTAGAGATTTTTTGTTAAAAAAAGATAATTTTTAATATAAAAAAATCAGTATTTTTGCTGTCTTTTACGTGATTGAGTAATTTTTATATTAAGTTGTTAATTGAACATACAATTTTTTGGAAGAATTGATAAACTTTGTTGTAATTTTATACTATTCATTTATGTCTCTTTATAGATATAAAATAAAAGTAATTATTATGTATAATTTTAGTTTTTTTAAAAAGATTCTTATCAAATAAAGTTACAAACCATTTAAATACCATTACAGCATATATTGGGAGGTGTTCTTATCAAATGATGAAACTCAATAAATTTAAAATCGCCATCGGCTTTATAGCCTAGATAGCCTTTGCTTTGCATCAAAGGTTTCAAGATGTTTAACCCCACGTACTTGAGAGGTGATACAACAGCTCCTGAACTCTTTTTCATAGCAGCAGTTAAGTTTTTATTTGTTACGATTAACGACATGATATGTTCAGAAACATTTCTTACAATCAATCTTTTAATCATTAAACTTAAATTTTTAATTGAATTAAATGAAATAAATATGACGAAGAGAGAATGCTGAATTAAATGACATGTGGATCATATAAATGAAAACAATGAAGTGCACATTGACAAATTAAATAGTAGAGGGACCGACGAGTTCATCGAGCCAATTCTCACCTGTGCTATTTAAAAACTCGTCGGATTCTTTTTTTTTTTTTTTTGTTTTTTTTGAGATAATTGATATGAATAGGCTGATCTGAACGAAAGAAGATTTCTTTTCGTGTTTTTCTGCATCTAGATGCATCTGGAAAAGCTAGACCCTCGCTTGCACGAAACCAACACTTGGGATACCCATGCTAATGGCTACGAGTCTACCTGGGAGGCTGGGACACTGTGTGTCGGTGCCGGGGGGGCTCGCAAAGCATCGATTGCCTTTTGCAGCTCAGCTCAGGTAGCAAAAAAGAAGGCAAAAGGGCGGGGGACGGCAATGAGTGGTTGGTGTAAAAGGCGGCCGTATGCATCTTGTTTGACAGCTGTATTCATTACAGATCAGATCAGGCCATGTTAACGAATCGGATCCCGAGCTGGTTTATTTGTCGGCTGGGTCTTGCCGTCAGTGATTCATAGATTAACGCTCTCATGTAAGGTCTGACTCAGTTGGGACTCCTGCTAGACATTAGACAGATCTTTTCCTCATTCAAGTGTTTTCTATTTTATATCTAGTGTGGACTAGTAATAGCTTTTTATCCCATGTTTAGGAATATGGTCTAATTCATGTTTTTTTAAAAATAAATTTTCTTTTATATATAGATATTAAAAATAATTTAAAAAAATAAAAAAAATTTATTTTAATATATTTCTAAAATAAAAAATACTTTAAACTTTAATCCTAAATAATTATCAGAAAGATAAAGGATTAAATAAAAAAATAAAAAGGAGAGGTGGACGGAGCATACAGCCGTGGCCCCACCACCACCACGCCCACCCCCGGGTCCCGATCTTTTTAGTTTAGGACTTGAGGGTTATTGAAGTATTATTGTTAATAGAGTAGAGGGGGTGGGAAATGGGATCCAAGCCATGGCTACACCCAGCTCCCGCCTATCGGACCTTGGAGACTTACTGGAGTTCTGATGATGATGCTCCTGGTTCTCGATGTAGCCACACCTTGACCGCCGTTTCTGCTACTAAGTCTCATGGCCCTCGACTCATCCTCTTCGGTGGTGTCACTGCTATCGAGGGCGGCGCTTCCTCCGCTCCTGGAATCAGTTACAGTTTCCACCTCTCTCCCTCTCTATGCTGCTCCTGCTTTGCTTAATATTAATTAAATTTAACTGTTTGGTGCAGGATTGGATGGAGCCACTAATTCGGTTCATTCTTATGATGTTCTTACTAGGAAATGGACTAGGTAGGTAACAGTACTTTGTTTCTTCTTGTTCTTGTGCATTTTTTTTATTATTCGAAAAATAAAAAGATAAAGGAAAAAAATTGGACGATTAACCTTTGGTGATTGTTGTCTAATGAACAGAATACAAGCTGCTGGAGAGCCACCGTCTCCTAGGGCTGCGCACGCGGCAGCTGCTGTTGGTACTATGGTTGTTTTTCAGGTGATTCACTGTGAACTACGATTTGATTCTTTTTTCTTTTTATTTGATTTGTTCACTTAATGTGAGCTTTTGGTATTGATGAATGGCTTGTATGTATGGTTTAGGGTGGGATAGGTCCAGCTGGGCATTCCACCGATGATCTCTATGTGCTTGACTTGACCACTGACAAGTTCAAGTGGCACCGGTCAGTTTCTTCTTTTCCATCAACCAGATTTAGCTAGGGGTTCCCTATTTTTCTGTCTTTACTTGGGATTCTTGATTTGGAACTGATTGTTATATTTTGGTGCTTGATATGTGCGTAGGGTGGTTGTACAGGGACAAGGGCCTGGGCCTCGTTATGGCCATGTAATGGACTTGGTTGCCCAAAGGTACCTTGTTATTGTCAGTGGCAATGATGGTAAGCAAATTTTTCTGTTCTGCCTTTTATCTTTAAGATCTCTTGGCTCTTTAAGGACTGGGTCCTTTTTAGAAGTCCAGTGTTAAAAACTTTGTTTCATGGTTGTTTTCTGTTTGATTATTGGCATTGAATATGCTTAGCTTCCATTTATAAATTCAGCATCTTGGTACTTGTTTTTAGATATAGGTTTGGGCTGTTGTTTCTTTATGCTTAAGTGAGGTTATCATGATAAGCTGTAGGATTCTTGAATTTGGAGTAGCTTACCCTATGGACGGACAATTGTCTTAAATGTTTAATTTTGAATATTTTTATGTTATTTCATGCCAGGAGAATGGACGTCGATGTTTTGTGCTGATGATTATGCATTTTTCCATGCTTTATAATTACGTAATAGTGATTTTTCCCATTATATTCTAGGTAAAAGAGCTTTATCTGATGCCTGGGTTTTGGACACTGCCCAGAAACCATATGCATGGCAGAGGCTAAATCCTGAAGGTGATAGACCTTCTGCTCGAATGTAAGTTTGTTTAGAACAAACATTTGCAGAAGTGTTAAACTTCTGCGTTTGTTATTTTCCCATCTACGCATGTTTTATGTCTGATGTGATGTAGCATTATTTTGTAGGTACGCAACAGCTAGTGCCCGTTCAGATGGAATGTTTTTGCTTTGTGGTGGAAGAGATGCCTCTGGCACAGTATGATCTTTTATTTTCAGGGGTTGTAAAGCAATCAATTCTATTTAACTATTCTGCACGATTATATTATAACAGCAGTTTGTTTTGCAGTAGATATTTGTTTCTAGGACAGTAGGACTAGCCTGTCAACTTAGTGTTTGTCCTCGTGGCATTTATTTTATTAAAAAATAGGCATGCATATTCCTGGTGTGCTCAATGTGTAAGGGCATATAATAAGAGATGGGAGATCAAGGTAATCAAACTAAATAAAGTTTTCTAACTTTGTTGAACTGACAATATGATGTGCCATGAATTTTATGTGGGTAGGGCCAGACTGCGCTGGCCTGTAATCCAAACCTTCCAGATGCATTCCCACACCTAGAGTAAATGAGTGGGACCTTACTTGTCCTCAACCTTGTGGATCAAATGTGACACATTTCTCCTTCTTTGAGGTTGGTAACTGGAAGTAGGATGTAATGTTTGATCAAATACATAGAATTCTCAGAAAAACTCGAGGCAAAACTCAATGTGAAACTTTTATTACATGGATTATAAGCAAGAAAGAAGTTAAGTTCAAAAGTAACTGTGGACTTAGAAAACTTGAAGAAATGAACCTTTGGTGCGTGTTCTTGTTTATTCACAAGCTTTGAAAATATTATAAAAACAAGTGACTTATGGTATAGAACATTCATTTTCCAAGTTGCAGCTGTGATGAGAAATCAGAGCACTCTCTGTTCTGGAATGATTTTCCTACTGTTTCTTTGAAATTTTCCATTACTTTTTTCTATCAGGAACCATTCATCTGGTTTTTATGATTTTTTCTCTATTCAGGCGTAGCTGTTGATTCAGTGCAGCTTCACTCTCATTGAAGTTCCTTTTGTGCTCAACAGTGTTTTTTTTGGATAAAGAAAATTTCATTACTGATGGTGTTACTGTTTTGCATTTCAGTTCTTTTACTGATCACAAGTGCGTGCTTAAACAGGCACTTGGGGATGCTTATGGGCTTCTAATGCATAGAAATGGTCAGTGGGAGTGGACCCTTGCTCCTGGGGTGTCTCCATCAACAAGGTATCAACATGCTGCGGTAAGTGACCACTAGTCAGGACGTTTTAACTTTTTAGATAATGCATAGATAATGAAATATATCTTTTGAAGTAAAATGTTTGTTGGGACTCGATTACTGAAGTTGATCTTGTTTCTTCTCTATCAGTAAAAAGTTTGACATTGTTTTCTATCAGGTTTTTGTTGGTGCACGTTTGCATGTTACAGGAGGAGCCCAAAAGGGAGGACGCTTAGTAGAAGGGGAAGCAGCTGTTGCTGGTAAGCCTTTTTCTTTGCTGTTCTTATCCTGAAAAGAGGGGTTGTATTGTAATCTTCAATCATTTTTTCTGTGAGACTAGTGCTGGACACTGCTGCGGGCGTTTGGTTGGACAGAAATGGGATAGTTACTTCTTCTAAAACCAGCAAGGGACATGCTGAATATGATCCTTCTTTGGAGCTAATGCGTCGTTGTCGCCATGCATCTGCATCTGTTGGTGTTCGTATATATGTCTACGGTGGTCTAAAAGGAGGTGAAGTTTCCTCTTTTGTTCTTTGGGAGACCTATTAGTCCTGCAGTTGGAGCCCTCCCCTCTTCATCCTTTAATCCCTCCAATTCCTCATGTGGGCAGGTTTTAATCACAGGTCACTTACTACAAGTGACTTTAACATTAAGCTCGGCCATAACTGACAACATTGTACAAGTTAAATAGAGAGGACTACTCATAAAATAGGAATACAAGTATTTAGGAGTAGAAATGTTTTTAGATGAAAGTTATACTGTGAAAGAAAACAAGAAGAGACTTGAATAGACTTACATTTTGTTTGTGGCATTGCTGGTTTTATGCTTGAACTAAACCAGACCAAGGTTGCATGTGCCGCAAGTGTTACACTATATAGCATTTATGTTTTTCTATCCTTAAGTTTCTCGTTGTAGTAATTATTAGAGAGGCTTTTTGGTGAGGAGTGAATTCTTTGTATTATTTATTGTTATTTTCGTTTCTGCTGTTTTATTTTGTGTTGGCTCTCTTTTGTATCTTATAAAGCAGTGTTACTGATATGTTATTCTATTTAAAGTTCAATTACTTTTGCTGTTGTAATTGAAGTGTAGTAGTGAGTAATTTTGAAGTTTGTTGACTAAGCACTGTACGAAGTCCCCTTGATCAGGAGCACCTTTTTCTTCTTTTGCTATGTACATGTTGTGCCACAGTTTTGCTTATGATTCAAATGGTGCGTGATGTTGATATTGTTGCCTGTGCAATCAGCTATCTATTATGTTTCAGTGTGTTGAAGTAATATTATCTTTTTGTCCTTTTCCTTTTGAATTACTTTTCACGATTCATTCTCTATTACCATTTTCAATTTTCATCCCCATCCATTGAATTCTTACCCATAAATGTATGTTCTGTGCAATGTCCTTTGTAAAATTGAGTTTACAAGTCAAGCATCAATAAAATCTTTGTTGAACTTTTTCTGCATATTTGAGGGGAATGCATGAAGCTGTGCCATTTAAGATAACACATATCAATGTGATCTTTAAAAAGAGACATTAATTTCACATCAGCTAGGGCATGCATTCATTTGGCACTATTGTCTATATTTTACATATTGTACTCTGGATTGTAATTCCACAACCATTTAGGTAGTTATTGTGGGGTCTCTTTTCCTTGTTTGGTAAGCATAAGAAATGGAAGTCAGTAACTTCCGCACAAGAATGTTAGCAATTGCTTGTAGCATGTTTAATCAACCTATTGTGCTTGTGCGCCTTGATGATTGTTTGATTGATTGGCACTAGTTTAGGACATTATCTTTGATAGACAGAAAAAAAATAAAATGCAGGAGACTTGCATCATTAAGTGGATTTTTTTTTTTGGTTCTTGATCCCAATAGCTTAATGATCTTATTTCTTGACAAGCAACTATGTTGAGTTTGGATGTGCTATGCTTGTTCAGACCCGGAGACTTCCGTTAGGACAAAATTCCTTTTTAGTGAAGATAGGACTTCGTTCAGTTTGCTGGACCATTCTATTCTATCGAACCTGTTTCCTGGTCACCTGTTGTGTTGGGATGATCTCTTTTCATTCTTGATAGCTCTGCCATCTTCTATGTCCCTACCGAGAGCCAGTGATTCACCATTCCTAATTGGTTGCTCTAATGTTAACTTAAGTTGTTATGGTATCACAATAACAACTGTGCAAGTGAAATTACATGCATTTGTGGATCTCTTAGATCTTGTTTATTGATTTTCTGCCTGATGGTAACAAGAGTCTTTCTCAAGCTTTCTGAAGAAATCAAGTCTGTAATAAGTATTAACAGTGATCAGAGTGGATTTATTGTGCGCAACACCTTTTTTATCTTCTTGTTTAGTTAGGCTGTTATGCAGCTTATGCTTATTTGACTCATCCTTGGTTCCTTTTCTTCTGCATAACCTGCCATTAAGCCTTAATCATTTGGTTCTCATGGAATTCATTTCATTTCATTGTGTATTGCAAACTTAAGAGATGCACACATCATAGCCAATTGCTTTGTTCTCTGCAGATGCAGTGCTAGATGATTTTCTGGTTGCTGAAAATTCCCCATTCCAGTCAGACATGAATTCTCCCATTTTAACATCTGATAGAGCCTCAACAATAACAAGTCCCCGATCAAACCATTATAATTTAAATTCTTTTGGAACAACTACCCCTGATGGTGGATCAGAGATCCCTTTATCTGGTGGTATCAGGTCTCAACCTTCTCTATATCCCTCATGTCATGTCAGCCCCTTTCCTATATAAATTCATGGATTTATTTTCTTCTGTAGCAGCATGGACAACAATTCTATGGAGAAATTAAGGGAGGCATCTGCTGCGGAAGCTGAGGCAGCTAATGCTGTCTGGCAAGCTGCTCAGGCAGCATCTTCCAATCTTGCAGAAGAAACATCTGTATCTGATGACAATTCAAAAGTGGCAGAAGCAACTTCAGATGCAAGTGACAATGAGGCTGATGTTCGCCTTCATCCTAGAGCTGTATGCCCTTTTATCTGTGGCTTATAAGAGTGGTGCAGTTGTTCTTTGGTTGCCATGCTGCTAAATCACACTGTCTTGTTCTTGTAGGTGGTGGTTGCTAAAGAGGCTGTGGGAAACCTGGGTGGGCTGGTAAGGCAATTGTCATTGGATCAATTCGAAAATGAAAGTAGAAGGATGCTTCCTATGAATAATGATGCATCTTATCCTGCCAGAAAGTTCACCAGAAAAAAGTCTCCTCAAGGCCTGCATAAGAAGGTAAGGCTTGACAAATTTATGAGTATTTCTATCTCTTCATTAGCGCTACTTCATGCTGTTATGTTGCAGGTTATTTCCATGTTGCTTAGGCCTCGAAACTGGAAAGCTCCTGCAAATAGGAGATTTTTCCTGGATTCTTATGAAGTTGGGGAACTTTGTTATGCTGCTGAACAAATATTTATGCAAGAGCCAACGGTTCTGCAATTGAAAGCCCCAGTAAAAGTCTTTGGTGATCTTCATGGACAGTTTGGTGACTTAATGCGTCTATTTGATGAATATGGATTTCCATCCACAGCAGGAGACATTACGTAAGAATTACATTGTAGCTCTTATGTTTGTGAGGAACATGTTGAGTATGATGTGGAGAGCTAATTGATAGTGGCATTTAATTTCATGCAATCTAAGAGATTGAGGAAACTAAAAATGAAACTGAACCATTTAAATTGATTGTGTCACTCATGAGTGCTCTGTTGTGGGTTTACAGTATGGATTTTGGATTAGGATTTTCTATTGGCTAGTTTGTTTTTTTCAATCATGATGGGTGAAGTACCAAAAACTATGTTTTGTCCCTGTGGGGTGCAGTTGAGTATAATTCATGCTTCATGTTGAGGCAGGGAAGTGGGATCTGATGAAAGTGCAGCTGCAAAAGCTAAGTGCTTGAGTTGACAAAAAGTAATAAGGTCTCTCTGTTCGATAGAGATGATTCCTTCATGTGCTACACAAACTGGCTAAACTAGTAGGGAGATGAGAGTTTGTTTCTTGGGAAGGGGGCTTGTGAAAGGGGCTAGAAAGATGTGATCACAGTAACAAAGATCCATATTCTTACATGGACTGACACTACTCCGATATGCTGAATTGTTGTTGGTTTTAGCCAAAGTAAATAGTTGAGTAAAGGTGTAGGTTAATAAATCATGTTCAAATACCCAAGTTACCGTTTTTCAACATTATTTTGAAGTTCCACACATTTTCAACTTGTATGTATGTTGTAACTGTACCTCAAGAAAGGCATTGTGATTAGCAATCTACAACAATATAACTCGTGTTGTCTTCGAGAAGGCATTATCACTACCATTAGAAAAGCACTAAAATTCTTAAATGTTTTAGAAAGGTTGTGTTTGAGATTGTGGTGTAAGGTGTTTTTCAAAATAGTAAATGCATCAAAATGAAAAAAATTTCATTGCTTTTTTTATTTGACATTAGCATATTAAAACCATCGGAAAACACTAAAAAAAAAAAAAAATTGATATTTTTTTCATGCCAAATGCACTTTTAACAAAAAAAGTTTCAAACACACTCCCGAACACCCAACTCTTTTTTATGTGGCCTCCACTGACTTTCTAAAGAAATCATGTCGTTTAATGTGTCATGCCCATATTCTTGGAGTCATCGGCACATGATAAATGCATGTGTGCAGGTTTGCTGTTTATGTCATAATTGAGCGAGCAATGTCCATAAGTAATTTGAACTCGTTATATGGTTCTATTTCCCTTCTCTTTCTTATCCTTATTTTTCGACATTCTTCTGCTTAAATAGTTATTGCTCTATACTCCTTCATTTGATATTTATGTCTATGACAAGCAGTGGTTGGTGGGCGCTGTTTCCCAAAAATTGGGTCGAAGATACAATACATGTCCTTTAGTGTTGCTTATATTAAGTTTTCATTTGGATAATGCTTAACGTGATAAAGGGCCTCCAGCTTATATGTACAAAACAACAAATTGATAATTTTAGAACAGATTGTGTGATTTATCTCTGTAGTTGATTAATTATGCTGTCCAATTTTATGGTTCAGGTACATCGACTATTTGTTTCTGGGAGACTATGTTGATCGAGGGCAGCACAGTTTGGAGACCATAACTTTGCTTCTTGCTCTTAAGGCAAAACTTGTTCTTTCAATGAACAAAAGTTTCACATGAATTATATTTTAGCACTGTCCTTGTATTGATGATGTGGTGCCTTTTATTATGATTTTGCAGATCGCGTATCCCGAGAATGTCCACCTGATACGTGGTAACCATGAGGCTGCTGATATAAATGCGCTCTTTGGTTTTCGTATTGAATGCATTGAAAGAATGGTATAGATAAACATGCTAAATATAGTTTTCCTGAAGGGCCAGTACATCTTTTGAAAATTCAAATGTTCAAATGTGATAATAGCATTTCACAGGGAGAGAGTGATGGGATATGGGCATGGACACGTTTCAATCAACTTTTCAACTGTCTTCCACTCGCCGCGCTTATTGAGAAGAAAATTATCTGTATGCATGGTGGCATAGGAAGATCCATTCATTCAGTGGAACAGATAGAGAAGCTGGAAAGGCCCATAACAATGGATGCTGGATCTATAATTCTAATGGATCTTCTATGGTATGCTTCATTTGATTTATTTTACTTGCAATCTACCATTGCTTACATTAATTTGTGTTATGAAACTTCTCCATTCAGGTCGGATCCTACCGAAAATGATAGCGTAGAGGGTTTGAGACCAAATGCTAGGGGTCCTGGTCTTGTCACTTTTGGGGTATGCATGTCACTGTTTACATCTGTTATGTTTGATGATCTTTAGTTATTGTGTTTGGTGTCGTTTATCACATGCAATATATCCCAAGTCATAGTGAATATATACAATTTTTTTTTTTTGACTAAATTATAGATATCGCATCAACCTTTGTGGAAAGCAATTAGCCTCTCAAAACTTCTTATCTTGGTCCCCCGATCAATATATATGTAGAGATTGAATTTCTATAGCAGCTTGCTTTAAATTCTCATACTGTAGTTAACGGCAGAAAAAGAAAAATAATACTCCTTTCTTTTATTTAGAAATGAGCCACCAAAATCTTACTTTCAAATTGGAAGAGAAACAATGTTCTTCGCCTACTACCATTAAATGTTGGATGTGAACTTTAAGAAAGTTTAGGGCTTCATTGTTGCTATCGCTTATTGGGAACCAAAAGAAAAATCAAGGTGACAGGTTAACTCGCCTTTGACAGAAACTTCAGCAGTGTTGGCTTGTTTTAGCCTCAAAGGTGACAAGTTCACCATGATCTTTATATTAATTTTGAAATACCAAGTGACTTACCACTATAAATTTATAGTCACTGGCAGTTTGCATTTCCGCTCTTATGAGCTGCTACTATCTCACTTTTGCTGCTTCAGATGTCCAATGAATCTATGCTAGCTTATGATGTCATCAGTTTTGTATACTTATCTCGGCACCGTATCTTTTTAATTTGATGCACTTTCAAGTTGCATGTGTTATGAAGCATTTGCTTGTTTTATCTTTTAATGTCATTGCAGCCTGATCGTGTAACCGACTTCTGTAAGAAAAATAAGTTACAGCTGATTATTAGGGCACATGAATGTGTCATGGATGGGTTTGAACGGTTTGCCCAAGGGCAATTGATTACTCTATTTTCTGCAACCAACTATTGTGGTAAGCTAAAGAGCTTGAATTTTCTCCTGCTAAAATCCAATTTGAATCCTAATGTGATGTATCAATCCAGGGACTGCAAACAATGCTGGAGCTATACTTGTAGTTGGCAGGGGTTTGGTTGTGGTTCCAAAATTAATTCATCCCTTGCCACCTCCCCTTCAGTCACCAGAGACGTCTCCAGAACGTGTCATTGATGATGCATGGATGCAGGTAAGATTTATAGCATTTTCAATGTTGGAATACTGCTTGGTATCCGCAAATCTGGAAAACCTATCCCCTAGCTGGCTTTTAATTGTTTTCTCTATGTTTCTGTTGTCTTTCAGGAGCTTAACATCCAAAGACCACCAACTCCAACACGGGGTCGCCCTCAACCTGACCTTGACAGAAACTCACTTGCGTACATATGATGCTACAAGACCCCCTTTGTTTGTAATCTGTGGAATTTCATTGCGCCACCTGTCTTTTCTTGCACGCTTGACTGTTTCGTCGGTCAATTTCATTCAGCATGTCTCCCACTCTGCACATGTCCGGTGCTTGTGTTGTATTTTTAGATATACAAGTTGCAGAAGATATAAAAGTAGACAACTTGAGAATGATCCAAGGCATAGCTGTTAACTAGTGAGTGTAACATATGTACAATATAGCACGCAGAAAAGATGGTATTTGTATTTCTACTGTTGATAGATTATAGAGTGATCAACTTTTTTGTAAAATAGACAAGGAGGTTTTTAATTTACAGTATATATTCATTTGATTTCTATAATTGGTGTGCTGAGGCATGTAAAAATGACTTTGACACGGTTGTAAATTATCTGTAGAAACGTGAGGTGGTCAGTTGCAGCAAGAATATGTCATTTGCTAGTTTTTCTTAATCTATCAATATTCACAACCCTGGTTCACTACTAGCTGAGTATCAAGTCCACCAAATAAATTATGAGAAGGGGGTGGTGACATGGATCATTTGGCTCTCATTCTTAAAATAAACGTCTTCCACCGCCGTGGATGCATGGAAATACTTCACTTTTTTAAGGTTGTCATGTTCGGAGTCTCCACAAACACCATAGCGAATTCCCCTACCTTCTCTTTAGCCCCCGTGAATGATGTTCCTGTTGCAAGAAAAGATGCCATTAGCTAATCGGCTTGAGTGCATTGCACTCTTGTGTCACAGCTGGGAACGAAAGAAGCGGGATCGATTTAAATCGATTGTAACCCAACGACTGCGTTTTGTGTGGTCCTTTTAAATGAGAACAAGATGGAAAGAATGGCCAGGTGTGGAGTGTCACGCCGACAATAGAAAAGAAGTAGAGTGTCTTTTTATTCCCTAATGATTGAAACAGAAATGCATGAAAAATGAATGACAGAAGTTTCCAAGATTCTCTCCCGTTCTCCCTCCTTCTCTTCTCTTCTAACAAATTCTGAGAGTGTAACTACAGCTCTTCTCCTTCCCATCTATATTTCTCCTCCATTGTTATATCTTTAAGGCTCACCCTTTTAACTTGCAGCAAAGTGGTATTAGAGCTCACCATCTTCGGACTTAAGCAAGATACAACCAGAGAGGTCCCAAAGGTCCCAAGATGTGAGAAGGGTGGATGATTATTTAGAAGCTGCTAACCAAAGAGTTAATGGAATAAAGGTTAAAACGAATGCTCAATCTAATGACCTTGCTTAGCTTAAGGCCATGATGAAAGAGATGGCTACCCAACAAATCTCAATAAAACATGCTATGCAAACACTACCAGGAGAGACAAGTTCTTCCCAAAACATCCATGCTTCTCAATCTCCTGCAACAACCAACACCCAGGGATGGATCGGTGAGGGGATCACAATATTTCTACATGTTACGAGAGCTCAAAAAAGACTTCCTTACCTTTGAAGGTGAGGAGGTACATAAATGGTTGTATAAATGCAACCAATATTTTGATATTTAAAAAATACTCGTATCTGACAAGTTAAAATTAGCCTCATATTATCTAAATGGTTTGACCCTTTATTGGCACCAGAATTTCATGATTAACCTAGAAGGACAAGAGGTTACAAGGGCTGAATATGTCGATGCCTTGCGTTGTAGGTTTGACAAGACAAAAGGATCCCTTAGAAGAGTTAACTAAACACAAGCAAAAAGACAATTTAGAGGGTTGCATCAAAGACTTTGACATACTGTTGAATAAAGCCCAATTTTTTTAGAAACAAGCCTTGGTATTTTCTTGGGGGGTTTAGAAAATGAGGTTAAGAACTTAGTGAAGATGTTTGAGCTTAAATCTCTCAAACAAGCCTACAACCTAGCTAAGCTACATGACAATACACTCACCTTCCAAAAAACAACCCTAACCAGCAGGCTTCAAATTCCAGACTCTGATGAGCCCTAACCAGTAAGCTTCAAAGTTTGTCTACCTTGCAAACATCGATAAACTAAACTCTAATCCCACCTTTAATACATTTAAACCTCCCAAACTTGCCTTATTACCTATGCCTACAAGGCCACCGATCAACAAAACTAATATTTACCCTACCCACAGACCCACCATACCTATTAGAATAAAAAAGATGGATGGCAGGAGAGCCAAAAAGTTATGCTTTTGGTGTGATGAGAAGTTTGTACCCGAGCATTAGTGCAAAAACAATAAGTTATATTCACTATGAATAATAGAAGATGATGAGAAAAAATTAGAAGAAGAGGAGACTATAGAAACAATGAATGTGGAAGTTCTTACCCCTCATTTATCACTGCATGCATTACAAGGCACTATGAGATGCCACACCATTAAGGTGTGGGGGAAGATAGACAAATGTCCTATATTCTTTTTTATCGACTTGGGTAGTACTCACAACTTCCTCAACTCTAATCTTGCTAGTAAACGGAGATGTATTGACTCCAATCAAGCCTATAGAAGTAGAAGCAATCAATGGAGGTACCATATCTTGTGCAACCATATGTAAGATGGAAAATGCCGGGTGTTCAATTTCAAGCTGATATTTTTGTTATGAAATTGTAAATCTATGATATGGTTTTAGGCATACAATGGTTGAAATTATTGAGAAATGTATTGTTCAATAATGAGGACAAGTGGATGTCTTTTTGGTGGTAAGGCAGAGAAGTGACATTGAAAGGAGACAATCCTAGGCCAGTTCAATCCATTAGGCTAGAGGAGTTAAATGGGCTGCTAACCAATAACACCTTGTTAGCAAAGGTAAAGCTCTATAGTTTAAGAATGTTGGAGGATGTTGGCTAGATATTGTATTCTTAGGAGGTGTCCTTTCCTTTCAAGGAAGAAGAAGGTTCACCCTTGTTAGCTCTGCTGAAAACTTATCAATATATTTCCAGTGATTCTAAAGGGTTACCCTTAGTCAGGAGGCATGATCACAGGATAACCTTGAAGGATGAAAGTCAAACTATCAACTTGAGACCCTATAGATACTCTAGATTGCATAAAGATACATTGGAGAAACTAATGGCTAAAATGTTAGAGGTTGGAATTGTGTAACCTAGTAATAGTCCTTTCATCTCTCCAATTATGCTAGTCAAGAAAAAGGATCAGACATGAAGGTTCTGTGTAGATTTTTGAGCTCTTAATAAGTTGACTGTGAAAGATAAGTATCCTATTTGTATTATTGATGAACTGTTAGAAGATTTGGAAAGGGCAACCATTTTTTTAAAGATTGATTTAAGGGTGAATACCATTAAATTTGAATGACCTTAGAAGATGTCTTGAAAACAACCTTTAAGACACACAATGGTTATTATGAATTCCTTGTCATGCCTTTTGGACTCTTTAATGCCCCTATAACTTTTAAGAGTTTAATGAATGACATTCTTAGGAATTACTTGAGGAAATTCATTTTGGTGTTCTTTGATGATATACTAGTTTACACCAAGGATATGATTGAACATTTGCATCATCTTAGAGTGGTGTTTGAACTATTATATGCTAATCAACTAGTAACAAAGAAAAGAAAGTTGCGCTCTTGTTGGATTGAATCATTTGTTGTTTCTAATGTTTTTTCTTATGGTGCAGTTGAAATTACAAGTTTAAAAACAAAGTGCTCATGATCAATGAACATCAATTGAAAACTTTTTATAAAATTTGGACGAAAAAACTCACCGTTTCCATGGAGTTAGCTGAACCAATCTATGAAGCATGAGCATGCGACGTGTTGAGCCAATAACATAAAACAAAAGCACTTATTGGGAGGCAACACAACAAAAAAAATATCAGATTTGCTTTTTTTTCCCTTATCTTTTATTCTTCACATTTTACCTTATATTTTCATTATCTTATATTCTTTTTTATTTTATTTCAACATTGACGACAATGTCGTGTTTAAAGTGTGAGGGTATTGGGAGAATTTTGATTTTCTTTGTTGTTTCTTATAAAAAAAAGTTAAAGTTCTATCTTTTGAACTCCCATTGGTTTATAAAAATATGAGTATTATTTATAAGAATTAGTTGAGATAGATGAAAATATAAATCGAATGAATTAGTATGCATGCAAGTTTTAATGTTTAATTAGTTTAGAGATTGACTTTGAAAATATATTGTTTCAAAAATCAATTTTTTAGAATGCTCTACTTCCTTTGGCTTTAGCCTTCTCTTTTCCTTTCTTTTACCTCACATTAACCTTAGCTCCATTACAACAAAAAAGTAAAACTTTTTTATTCATGCACTACTTGTAATATTTTAGTAATGGAGATGAGATTGAAGAGCAAGCTTATGGTACAACATATTCATTGATTGAATTTGAGAGATTTAAACACATAAGCCCTAAACGCGTTAGCGTTGGCATGTATATCAATGAGAGGACCTATCACTTTGGCATGACATAGATTTCATTTAATTACCAATGATTAATTGAGTTTTGAAGTTCGCATGTAAATAAATTCATGAAAATTTATATTTTTATCCTTATTGATTATATTCTTGTTTATAATGCATATATTCTTAGACATTGATAGGAGATTAAGAGATTAGTCATAGTTATTTTATTTATTTAATTTAATTTTGATTTTATCTCTTCTTTTTCGAGGAAGAGCAAGAGCTAAGTGTGGGGGTATTTAAAGCAACTATATTATTCGATAGATTTACCCACATTTACCTAGTATTTTACCTATGTTTTATATATAAAATTCTTTGATATTCTTTATTTATGTTTTGAAGGTACTTTTGGATGTAAGACTAAAAAAGAAGTAAATTGGAGATAATTGATAGATTTGATCTCCGATTGATGTTTTGTGTAGAGCTTGAGCTCTAACAGTCAAAATGAAATGATTCTAGTAGTATTAGAAATATAACATCCATAACTTGCTATACATATATGTCAAGAAAAATAAAAAGAGAAAGAGCATGGAAATCACAACCTTCAAAGACAAATCTCGCATTCTTTCAGTATTGATCTTCAACCTTTCCGACTTGAATATCTTGACCTAGAGAAGTTCATTTGATGCAAACTCAATTTTGTTGGATTCTTGAATTGAAGACCTATCACCATACCCAATTTCAGTAGAAAAGGAGCTTATATGAGAGAGATATGCTTTTTCTAAGAAGACAAATGAAACCTGCCAGCAGATAGGTTTTGTGAAGAAAATGTCCAATTTACTTCCCAAAGTATCCAAACCGACTTACAAGTCTTTATTTAGACAATTTAGCTCATCTAAGTCCACAGTCAAAGCTTGAAGATTTTATGCAAGGCTATTTCTCTTTTTTAAGAAAAATAGTTATTAAAATACTTAAATGTAAATTGTTTATTTAGGAAAGGATTATTTTGTAGGAAAAAGGGATTAGGGTTTTGATTAGTACTTAAAAGTGTATTTTTATCAAGGTTTTATATCATCACTTTGCACTTGAAGTATCAATAACTCCTTAACTAAAATATGTTTTTTAATAACATATCTAATAATATAAGATACCTTTAATTTATGGTAAATGTTCATCTTAAATACAGACCTATCATATAAATAAAAGGATTGATTGATGAGTTTAAGTACTGAAATTCAAATGACAAAGAGAGGGCCAAACTTAGAAAATATATGTTGGTTCAGTCCAAACTGGAATACTATTCGGCAATTTGGTCATATTTAGAGTTGTAGATCTTGGATTTAGGTCTGCTTTATATGGATGGAAAGATAAGACATAGGCCTAAAACTTTTATGTGGAGTCCAAGATTTAAAAATGTTGTTTTCAAGTCCAAATTATAGCAATAACGGAGAAGTTTGAATCTATCCTGTAGCCTAGACACTATTCAGTGTTCAGCCAATATTTCGAGTTTTAGAAGCCAAATGACCTTAATTTTTTTTTCCTGAAAAGATGAGACAATTTCCTAGAACTTTCATGTGTACAGGTGGTTCAAATTGGGACGTTATCAATGACGTTTTGTTCAGACAAGAATATAAGGATTGTTACCAAGTCAAGATGTGGTCACCCACTCAATAATTAGTCATCAAATCAATAGTTTCAAATTTTAGCTTATAAAAGGAGGTATTTGCCATGCATTTAGGCATCTTGGTTATTCAGATCAAGATCATGCTCTTGATTTCTCTCTTTATATTTTTGGAATGCTTAAGTTTTGCTTTTATTAATATCTTGTTTATGCTTTTCATTTCCTTTCATTTATTTAGTTAACTTGTATCTTATTTATATTCTTATCTTGTTTATTTATGTTTTTCTTCTTCATTATGTTTAACTAAGTTTATTATGTCAAGGTGAAAAGGTTACACTAATGGTGTAAGAATAAGTATAATATAAACTCAATATGGAATTCAATGCTTATATTCTAAACAACTTGCTATTAACATGTCTTATCATTTTTATCTTATTAATTCTTAATACCTTGTTTGTTAAATGGTTAATCTAGATTTGTGTTGTATAACACTTGGTACAACAAATGCTTGGCACAACAAATGCTTGGCACTTTCATAGCCCAATCGTATGGTATAACCTACACCTGTGCTATGAAAAGAACTGGATTTGTTGTTAACATAAGTTAGTAGTTAGTATAATGAATTCCTAACAATATTTAAAAGTTTGGTGTTACTTAAATAAGATAATTAATATGATCATGTTAAGAATTTATAATGAGCTATTAATGATAAATCATCTAATTGAAACCTCTTTTGTGTGTGGTTTTCAGTTGAATAATAAAGAGAGTTTATACTATACTTGTTTGAAATACCAGTAGTGAATCCTTTAACCTTGACATTTGTTTTTATCATTGTTTAATCCTCACATTAATCAAACATCTCAAAGTCTGCTTTAACTTTATTATTATTATTATTTATAATTTATATAGTTAATCTCCCTGTGTTCGATCCCGGTCTTGTCGGGTTATTTATTACTTCGACATTCCTATACTTGGGAGAAAACATCAATCATTTGGTTGTGTCAGGTTTCCTATCAAATAAAAAAAAAGGGAAAGGAAAGAAGGGGCACCTAGAAAGAGAAGGACTTTTACTCAAGGGTTTTTTGGGATTGACTGGTAACTATAGGAAGTTGTTGAAAGGATTTGGTGAAATTTATAGACCTCTTACTCAGTTATTGAATAAGGACTCATTCGAATGGACAAACACGACTACCATGTCATTCAATCAACTTAAACAAGCAATGTTTAAACCTCCTGTGCTGGCTGATTAGTACTTAAAAGTGTATTTTTGTTAAGGTTTTATATTATCATTTTACACTTGAAGTATCAATAACTCCTTAACTAAAGCATGTTTTATAATAACAAGTCTGATACTATAAGATACCTTAATTTATAGTAAATGTTCATCTTAAATGCAAGTCTATCACATAAATAAAAGGATTGATTGATGAGTTTAAGTACTGAAATTGAAAGGACAATGAGAGTGCCAAACTTAGAAAAGAGATGCTGGTTTAGTCCAAATAGGAACACTGTTTGATAATTGGATCATATCTAGAGCTGTAGATCTTAAATTTAGGTCTACTTTATATGGATAGAAAGTTAAGACATAGGCCTAAAACTTTCATATGGAGTCCAAGATTTAAAAAAAGCTATTTTTAAGTCAAAATTATAGCAATAACGTAGAAGTCTGAATCATCCCGCAACTCGGACACTGTTCAGTGTTCAGCCCATATCTCAAGTTCTAGAAGTCTCTAAATGATCTTAATTTTATTTTCTGGAAAGCTGAGATAATTTTCTAGAACTTTCATGAGTAATGCTGGTTGAAATTCTAATGTTAACAATGACGTTTTGTTCAGACAAAGATATTAGAATTGTCACCAAGTCGAGATGTGGTCACCCACTCAACAATTATTCATCAAATCAATAGTTCTAAAGTTTGGCCTATAAAAGGAGGCATTTGCCATGCATTTAGGCATCTTGGTTGTTCAGATCAAGATCACTCTCTTTCTTTGTATTTTGTAATCTTTATTTATATTTTATGTTTATGCTTTTCATTTTCTTTACTATACTTATGTTCTTATGTTGTTTATTTATGTTTATCTTCTTTATTATGTTTAGCTAAGTTCATTATGTCAAAGTGAAA
Source organism: Populus tomentosa (assembly GCA_018804465.1). Taxonomy (NCBI): domain Eukaryota; kingdom Viridiplantae; phylum Streptophyta; class Magnoliopsida; order Malpighiales; family Salicaceae; genus Populus; species Populus tomentosa. The sequence goes on from CM031971.1 coordinate 17,094,032, forward strand.
AGGTTTCACTAATGGTGTTAGAATAGGTATAATATAAACTTAACATGGACTTCAATGTTTATATCCAAGAAAGTTTGTTATTAACATGTCTTATCTTTTTATCTTACTAATTCTTAATATCTTGCTTGCTAAATGGTTAATCTATATTTGTGTTGTATAACACTTGGTACAACAAATACTTGCCACTTTCATAGCCAACCGTATAGTATAACCTACACTTGTGCTATGAAAGGAACTTGATTTGTTGTTAACATAAGTTAGCATCATGAAATCCTGACAATATTTAAAAGTTTGGTGTTACTTAAATAAGATAATTAATATGATCATGTTAAAAATTTATATTAAACTATTAAGGATAAATCATCCTATTGGAACCTCTTTTGTGTGTGTGGTTTTCAACTGATTAATAAAAAACATTTTATACTATACTTATATCTAATACTATTAGTGGATCCTCTAATCTTGATATTTGTCTTTATCATTGTTTAATCTTCACATTAATCTTATATCTCAAAGTTCTTTTTAATTCATCATCACCATCATCGTCGTCGTCATTGTTGTTGTTGTTCTTATTATTCTTATTCTTCTTATTATTATTATTATTATTATTATTTATAATTTATATAGTTAACCTTTTTGTGGTTCGACCCTGGTCTTGCCGGTTTATTTATTGCTTCGACACTCTTGCACTTAGAAAAAGACATCAATCTTTTGATCGTGTCAAGTTTTTTGGCGTCGTTGGTGGGGAGGTAAATTTCTGTACAAATTATAAATTTTTTTATATATTTTTTTTAACTAGTAGGACTGGTGAAATAAAGGGGCTAACATTGTGTTGTATAATTCCACTAGAGAGCATTTCCTTCACTAGCTTCTCTATTTCACCCTTTTGAATGAAAGGGCTTTTATAGGGTCTGATGTTTATTGGTTGTGACCTTGGTTTCAATGGAATTTTATGATCAAATCTTCTTATAGGTGTTAAATTTTTTGGTTCCTCAAAGACTCCAGCAAACTCTTCCAATAATGTTTTAATCTCTATAACTTCCATGGTTGATCTGTCTTTTTCTTTTGTGTCTATTGAAAAGAACTAGCTTGCTATTCCAAAGATCACATCCTTGAAGTTCCTCTGTTCCTTTACTATTGTTATCATCTACAAGCCAACATCTTGAGAGCTCCCTTTAACTCAATTATTCTACCTTCCTTCTTAAATGATAGTCTCAATTTGAAGTCAAAGAGTATTGAAGAATACTTTTTCTTTAACCAATCTACCCTCAAAACTATATCATCCCTTTCTAATTTCAGCACTCTCAAGTTGGCTTTGAATTCATAGCTTTGTGTAAATCCAGGACTATGCACCTCACGTAACATGACATTCCCATTAACCACAACAACTGTTAACAATGTGGCTTTACTAGTAACAACATTCAACTTCTTAATCATGCTTTCATCAATAAAACTATGCATACTACCATTATCTATTAGGATTATAAAGTCTCTTCTCTGACAATTTCTTTTAATCCTAATAATATTTTAGTTGTCACTCTCAACTAGAGCGTTTAATAATAGCCCAAATTCATCTATCTTGTTACTCTCTTTATCTTGATCTTGGAGTGTTCCTTCCAGTTTCATAATGCATTTGTTCTCCTCCTCCTCTATTCCTTCTATCATGTGTAAGCCTTTAGCATTGCATATATGTCCAGGCATATACTTATCACCACATTAAAGCATTGTTCCAATATTTTTCTTTGTTCGAACAAACTATCTAGGATTTGCTTAAGATTTTCAGTCCTAGATTGACTAAAAGTTTTGGCTGGAACATTACTTTTAATTCTCCCATTCAATATTGATTTGTTATAGTGATTTGTTCTTCTTGGCTAAAGCATTGTTAGATTTTTCTTGTCATTTGACCTATTCAAATGCCATCAACACATTTAATGGTTTCAAGATCTTCAATATTGGTTTGATATCATCCTTAAGCCCCCTAATGAAACTAGAAACATAATATGATTTTGGTAATAATGAATTAAGAGCACTCATCAATGATTTCAGTTATTCAAACTTCTATATATCATCATCCACGTTTCTCTCTTGTATCAGTTTATTGAACTTCTCAACAATGTCATTTCTACTACCAAACCTTCTGCAAATAAGCAAATAAACTGGGAAAATTCTTCCCAACTAATCAATGTCTCATTCCCTCTTATTAACCCCTCAAACCAAGCATCCACCCTTGCTTCCAGATAACATGAGACCAATTCAACCCACAGATGCACAGGTACTAGGTTGATCTTGAAATATTTTGCCCCTGGAACATTGACAATTCCATTCTTAGTAGTGGTATGTTATATCTTGTCCTACTTTGTTCTTGTCCAATCACATGGTCTCCTTTATACTGATTCCTGCTTCCTGGCATGTTAATTTAAAAGGTCAGGTTGGCATGTTATAAATCACAGTACGGCGGAGATAGACACTGAAAGCTCTTGAGATCAGAACTAGCCTTCATGCCTAATGCTATGCATTCATCTTCGGCTTCTACTGTCACCCATTGAATCGAATTCCTTGATACTCGTCGTTTCATCTTCTGAGAACAGGCACTCTCGTGCAAATGGGAATTACCTTCTTCGCTGTTGTTACAGCTGCTTTATAAACTACTAATCCAGGCCTTTTCATCATCAATACAAGCAAAGGAGTAACGTGTAGCTGCTCAGCAATTTCCGACACCCTGGCAGGTGTCTGCAGATGCCATACCTCCTACATTCACAGGGGAATCACTCAGTACTGTGGAAGGCCTCTCATCTTTAATCCTCTCATTTTTATTTTTATTTTTTCAAAATTCATCAGCTAATATAACAACCCTTCCCGTTTAAAGTTTTGAATTCATGTTAAGCTTTGATGGATGTTGTGCAATATTTTTCATGTGATTAAACTTGTATTTAAAATGAAAGAGCTAACCTTCTGAACCTGCTAATGGTTTGGAACTTGAATAAAAAAGAACGATACTGCTGGTAAACAACTACTAGCTCTACATTCTAACAAAGAAACCTAGCACTGAAATTGTATCATTGAGGTCGTGACGTATATTCAACACTCTCATCACCCCCAATCTTCTGTGCAGCTTCATCAAATGACATGCCTGTGGCTTCAGATGGGTATGGAAGCCTCACCCATCTCTCAGTCTTGAGCTCTGTAACATCCACGGCACACACCCGCTGATGCGTCCAACATCCTTCCACACCAATTGCCTTATACCTGATATACTCTCCCTTACCATTCTCTTCTACTGGCCTGTCTACAAGCAAACTGCCCTGGCTTGCACTGAACAGATTATGAAGCACCAATGTCAACAAAGTCTGACAATCCTATACCAGCCTCGGGATCTTCATACACACCAATTTCTGATGTGTTTTGAAGGCCTCTTACACTTGATGTGATGTTATCTTCACCTGGGCTCTCAGGTGACTCGTGCTGCAATGCTTGTCCAACTTGATTTTCCGGAAATGTAATATCAACTTCCATTGGTGCACGGACATCCTTACCTGCACGAGCTAACCTTGCTTTGCGATTGTTGAGCCTGTGATAGCAAAAAAATAGGCACTCATTAAAAGCATAACAGAGCACTGACCTATCTAATTAAACTTCTGTAGCACAGTAAGAAAAACTTATTTCCAGTTTCAGCCTGCCAACCAGGCACTGATCTATCTAAGAAATTCAGTGGCATGAATAACGACATGCTGATTGAAAAATCAAATTAGTATAATGTGCGAATGGAAAAAATTCATAGATGCGTACAAATACAGAACTGGAACTTCAGAATAATTTCCGAGGAACAAAAAAGTGGTTTGCTACCTAGAATGCATTGCAACTCAAATGATAATTGCATGAGTTGCAGTACTGGAAGATTTTTGCAGAGAGTCCTAGAATTAGCATTTAATACACAATCTTTTCAGAGTTTGCATCCAATAAATCTTCTAATCTAATATGTAAGAAATAAAACGCCCTTGTACCAAGAGTTCTTGGGCACCTGTGATTTATTCCTGTCCTGTATAGGAAGCTTTCCACAAGAAACATTGCAAAGTAACTACATGGAGAATCAACTTTTAAAAACTAAATGAAGAGACATTTCAGTAATAACCGAATTGTGCAATTATCTCCTCTTTTATAACATTAACAACTAAAAGAAGGGTAACATAAGAGTTCAAATAAAATTCTTTTCTGGGCAATGGCTATATTAGGCATCTATTTACAAGTGCAGTTGACCCACAAATAATTCCAGTAATGCCACGTTTCACTGCCAAGAAGTGGTAGAACAAGAAAATTCAAAAGCCCCAACTTGAACAAGACCTTGAGAATATAAACTTTTAATCTTTTCCTACACTATTAATTGTGAAGAGAGTATAACCTCAAGGAGAGGGGCAAAAAAGTGTTTTTAAACCAAGGAGTGCAAACTATCAGAGAAGGTGAAGCTTCTTACCAATTTTTCAGCTGTGAAGATGTAACTTCTGATCCCTGGAAAACACAATTAAACTTATTAAGCAAAATAAATAAATAAATAATAAACACATGTGATCCTGGGGGGACACAAATAAAATTAACTGAAATAATAAATAATTTGAAGGTGCATTTTTACATACATTGAGACTTAATTTATCAGCCCATGACTGTAACGCTGCTGCATTTCGCTGCATCTCAGGTTCATCTAGCAGGGCTTTCTCCATAAGTGCGATTTGATAATCATTCATAATAGTTCGCTTCCTTTTTCTTGGCTGCTTTTCTTCAAAATGAAGACTTTCAGATTTTTCACAATTTCGAACTCCCTGGCAGCCACTTCCTTTTATATGCGCACTTGATTTCGGTAAGTCACCATTCACCACTTGACCTACAAAAGTCTTTCCTCTAGTTGAACTTGTATCTGAGCCACTTGTCTCAACAATATGAGAATCTCTATCCATCTCTCTTAAAACATCAGAAGCGCATGCACCAGATTTAGCTTTGTCTCCCCTCATCACATTAGCTTGATTCATATGCTCATTTCTGAAATTGTGCTTCTCCTCTTCTTGAATAGCTGAATTCTCTGACATTTCCTCCTTTTGAATATCTGTCCTGTTGTTAAGACTTGAAGGTTCCTTCTTCACCATAGGTGATGAGGATGCCCTAGTGCTTTGAGCTTCCTACCAGGAATCAAATTTTTCTGTGAGAAAATGTAGGATTTGTAGAGAAAGGCAACATAAAGAAGACTTGAAATCCTTAATCAGAACCATTACGATACATAATCTTAAGAGTTTGACCCTGAATAAAATATTCTATAACTTCTAAAGTTTCAATAATTATATGATAATACTCCACTAAAAAAAAGTAATTACTCGGTTCTAAACTTTATTTTGGACTTCTGTCAAGCAATCTGTTTGTCACCAATAGCAAAGCAAGAAAATTCTTTTGGCGGAGTTAATTTACAACTTACACCACATCAAAATATATTTTGATACACAATCTCTGTAAACTCTCAATATATCTAAAAAAATTAAACAAATATGATTGTTAATGTAAACATTGTACTCTTCTATGAAATGTGTAATAATAGTAAATAAGTTTGATCAGATTATCATGAAAAGCATGGAGAACTCAAGAGCAAGAGTAAAAGAATCAACATAAAAGCTAAATGGGAGATAAGAGATAAGTGCAATGTGTAACAGAGATATATCAAAATGAGAGACAACATGAGTAGCTGAGATAAGTTGAGTCACATCAATTGTAACATAAAGAGATCATTAGTGAAAAATCATACAAATGAATACTGAGCAATACTTCCTCTTTAAGCATATGCTGAGCAGACTGCATTTTGTTTGCTTTAATAGCATTTCATTTTTTTAGCTACTTGCATGTAATTCACAAAGCTTAAATCTGATAATGTCATAACTTCTTAAATTAAAATACAAAATTGAATCTGCTTAAATGTATTAATGTTCTGTTTAGTTAATATATTGGGTTCAATTTAGATAAATAAAGAAGGCAGGTATTATAATACCTAGATTTTCATTATTCATTAATTCCAGGGGGGTCAATTGACCCCATTATTGTTTTCCTGGCTCTGCCCATGTTTGTCACCTTGATGACCAGTCACCAATAGAATCACACATCAAATCAAAATTGAGCTTTAATGTCAAATGGTACATCATCATACTATTGTAATAGATAATTGTGACAAATAAATAAACTTCCTTGTATTAAAAAATAAAAAGATTGATATTCCAGTATTCACCTGAAGATGCTCATCAATACTGAGTCTGGAGAACTTATCCAAAGATATTGACCTCTCTGATTTTATTTCCTAAAATATTTTCAGTAGCAGAATGTTAGCACATTGAATTTGACGAGGAGAAGAAACAGGAAGTTGCTGAAGTTGCAGTGGATAGAGAAAAGGAAAAAATTATTAATCATTGAAGGGCAAAACCTTACTTGAACTTGGTTTTCTTCAAAATCAGCAGGATTAATCAATGATTTTAACTGGTTAAAGAATACCCTGCAATAAAATATAAATGAAAAAAATAAGCTATTTTACAACCAACAAATAGACAATAGTTGCTGAAAGATTGAAAAGATGCTTTAGACTCAATTAGTTGCACCCGCACCCTGAGTACAACACAGAATAGAAGCTTATTCTGGAATTTACAAGGCACCCCATATAAGCTATGTTTCACTGCTTTACTCAACTTTTGCTGACTTTTATAGAGGCATGTAAGTGGAAATAATGGAAATAATGAGTTGGGAATTGGACCATTCATTTGAAGTGATGTTTCTGACAATGCTTGCCAGCCTCTTCAAATTTTTGACAAAGCCCATTTTAATTTGTGTATTTGTGTGCAATATTTTGAATTCTAAGATCAATAATATAAATTCGTTCAGCAAAGTCTCCCAAGCTATATGTTAGTGAAAAAGCCCATTTAATGAATAGTCTAAATGAAAAAATCAATCTTCTCTCTCCTTTTTTCCTTCTCAAAGTTAGCTTTTACCATTCGAGGATGATTCTATTCTCTAAAATTAAGCTAAAACACAAAAAGAAAAGGAAAGAAAAGAACAATAACACTTGTAGTAAAACAGCCAAAAATGAAAATTATAGGAAGAAAGTAGCATGGTTGATGTTTAACTCACCTTAAGAGCTGTACATCCTCCTCATTCAAAAAGTTTGGAATTAAAGACTCTGCATGACTTAGCAATGAACCTACACATGCAAGTTACTCATGGAAAACCCCACCAACTTTTATGCATCATATCTATTGAGAAAATCACGAGACTGATACTTACAAAGGTTCCTGCAAACTGTTACAGCTCTTTGAGCACCAGAAGTAAAAGAAAACCCAGGCAGTGATTTAGATGGGTCCATCCTCATGCACTCCAAAAACTTGTGAAGGAACAAGTTTCTTTCCTGTTCTGTGGACGAGAACAAAATTTTGAATTACTTAATCTATACAGCAGCCACCAGATCAATCATGATGAATATTTTAGAAGATTGTGCGAGAGAATTCACCTTCACAAATGTTTGGAACAAAACAGTGTAGGTTGGCAATTAGTTTCACAAATAATGAAGTTCTCTGATGCGCATACATAGCTTGAGGCATGTTACTGGGAATTAAAGTAATTTCTAAATTTATTGCATTTGACAGGTTCGATGCTGCAAATGTGTCTAAAAACCACCCAGCTGCTGCAAATGTGTCATACTCCAGAGTAGCATCTTCTTCTCTTGGTGGAAAGTCAGACGAACACCAGATTGATATAAAATCTCCTTGGGGGAGCGAAAAAATAGCGGTCATAACTTTGGTCTGTAGAGCATATTGATATTTGAAAATAAAAAAGGAAAGTCATGAATCTCTCTCCATGATGGATGCTTTGAAGCATAATGAGTTGGAAATACACAACATTTAAAAATTACATGCATTTTCAGTGGCTTCGCAATTTTTAACAACAGCGAACAATGAATTTTTTTGTATATTATTAGTATATGTCTAATCTTTAATGTTTTTCAGAGAAGATATAAGAGAAAGTCACTTAAAACAATTCAGCAGAAGTAGCATGGTGAAACTAAGTGAGTATCATGCCTGAGAATCCAAATGATTAACTTACAAAGCAAGTTGTGATAAAAGATCTGAAATTTGAATCATCTGAGAAGATATCAGCCAGACGCATAGCATTGAGTCGCAAAAGCCCCATGGGAAAAGTTCTGTCTGAACATGGACTAAGATGATTGGGATCTTTGCTAAGTGCAGCCTTCAGTAATTCAAGAATCTACATCAAAAAGTATTAATAGCAAGCATTAAAAACAAGGCTTCAAATGGAATAAAGAAATAGGAAACAGTGGGTTGAGACAAGTTTGGTCTGCAGATCACCAATAAATGAAACTGGCCAATATCTCTGCCACAAAATAGATGTATGTTCACGATTACTGTGAGTGGAAGGAGATTATCAACTTTGCAAAACACTTTTGGTTTAGCAGATGTGCCAGGTAAAACAAATAAAAATTGTGGGTTGCATCACTCTGCCTCTCCATATCAAAGCCCACTAATGCACTAATGTGCTAGCACATTTATTAAACTAACCTCTAATACTACAGACTTTGCCAAATCAAGACTCCCTGGAGAACTCGCTACCTCATCAAGGTAAGAAATGCTTTCTGCTTCACACAAATGCAATAGCTGCATAAAAACACATGGTCAACAGAATAAAAAATCAGGGATATTTAGACGAGCAATGAAATAAGAAGTTATACAAGATAATGACACAGCCTAAGCCTTGCCACTGCATTAATACTTACAATCGATAATACTTTAGCCTTCAGTCTAGATATTGCAGCTACAACAGTGAAAGAATCTACAAAAGGAGGTGTAACGTTTAAATTCAAGATGGCCCGTGCCAGAAAAAGGACACCTCCCCTTCCACAAAGTTCCTGAAATGGTATTATACACAGATATTTTACCAAAATAATGAAAAATGATAAATAACAAAGAGGATTATTAAACATGATATGTCCATGTAAAATATAAAAAGGAGACTTATAACTAGCATGGATACCATCATCAAGATCATTGAGGCAAATAAAAGTTATAAATTATAAGGATTATTAAACATGAGATGTCCATGTAAAATTTAAAAGGAGACTTATAACTAGTATGGATACCATCGTCAAGATTATCGATGCAAATAAAAGTTATAAATTATAATAGCCTCCTGCAATATTTCACAATTGTTTCAACATTTTGTTTTACTGCTCGATCAAAATGCTAGCAATGAAAACCTCCATGTTTCTCCAACTGACTTTCCTGCTTTTTCACCACATACAATCACATTAACTAGATGCTTCTACTTCCAATTTGGTCCAGCAAGAAGAATTTCCCCATCTTATGTCAAACACACAGAAAAACATTGAAGCTGGCATCTCTTGACATACAGCTTAAAACCAAACATATAGAATAAGATGGTTCTATTTTAGAAACCTTGTTCCTAAGAAGGCGCTCGCGAAACACCTTTTGCTGGCACAATGACTGAAGAATCTGTAAAGAAGCCTCACATTGTTGGCAGATATAGTTAACTATTTGTTCAGCTGTTGGACTTTTCACATGAAGACCAGTATATTGATCTGACAGCTTGACCTGAAGAAATCTAATGGCTACATGAACAGCTCCAAAAGCTGCATCCATAAATATGTCAACCTATAAGAGAAAATTCATGATCAGAAAGTCCATAAATGTCTCTGCCTTCAGAGCTTAAAAGCTCAAAATAAAATGATAATATGATCAGAAATTGTTAATGAAAATGGAGTTAATAGATCAATCAAAATTTAGTGGCGAGAGTGTGGGAGTGGCAGTGGTGCTGTGTAGGTGTTAGTTAAAAAGAAAGGGACATTTTGAATCGAATCTGGGTTTTAGTTCAGTTTTTCTAACATCTCATAGCCTAAATTAATAAAAATAGGTTATCTGGGTCAACAGGAGGGAAAATTCCCTCTCAAACCATAGCCTTGAACCCACATGTAATTGATATGCTGATCCATGTCAATTATTAATGAACAAATCAGCTACTGACAGACATCCATTTTTGAATTGATTATGCAAAATTTAGAAATTAGAAAAATCTATTGAAAAAATTAAAGATCATGCCGTTGATAGTTAAAAATAGCAAAGCTCAGCCAATAAATATCTCATTTTCTCAAAAAAAATAAAGAAAATAAAAGCTTTGCAATGATCCCATGAATATAGTAAACCCATTTCTCTTAAATATCCAAAATCATGTGGGAAGATTGTACCTTGGGGTGAGCAAGCAATACTTGAACAAGATCTTGCCATTGCAAAGATATACATCCTGACAATAAATGTAGACTGGATGCTACCAGTGCTGAATGCACAAGTAACAGAGAACATGAAATACAGTTTTCCTACATAACAAAAATAACCCTGGTAAACATTAAGAGTTTGGGAAGTAACCCCTCAAGAGTTAAATACTAAGGAATACCTGTCTATAACCACTAAGAACAATTAGTGAATAAAACACCAGATCCAGCAGCTGCTCTGATACTTTAACATCATCGAGCAAAACCTGTATATATAACGCAACAGAGCATCAGGAGAGAAATGTGTTTTGCTTCAATATATCATTTCCAAATTTTTAAGAACATAAATATCTGAAGGTGAAAAGAACACGTCACAGTTTCCAAGAATAAACAAAAAGATTGATCGTTTACAGAAGAACAATGGGTAACATCCAAATATAAGTCCCTCTAAAAATAATTTCAGATACTGATAATAAAGAACCCAATGTCATAACTACAAATCAACTTCCAAGTGCAGGGACTTAGAATAGCTTCAACACCACAAAGAAAATTTTTTATTAAAAAAATTCAAAGAAAAAACAAGACAGCTGCACAGAAAGACTACAATATCCAAACCACAGATTCAAGAACCTAAAGTCCTAGGAAGATGGGGGTACGTGTTTTCAGCTAAAATTAAAATAGTGACCATTCCTATAATTTTCCAGGGTTCATAAACACATTGTAGCCTGACTTTAAATACACATCCACAGATTTTCAGGAAATGTGTCAGAGTTCAATTGCTAAGCAAAACAGACACCAAAACTGATGCTACATAAAAAAGAGATGATGATGATGATGATGATGATAAAGACTAAGCAATGATTGGTAAAAGCAACCTGCTCAAGTTTACTGTTCCGAGGTGCTAGATCACATAAGGAATGCAAAAGCCGAATCCCACACAGCAAATATCTCAACAGTGATTCATCTCTATCAGATGACATAAGTACTGCAATAAGGTGTAAAGGAAGAAAGCCAGCCAGTTTTTCCACATCAATCTGAGAAAAAAAAAAGTGATTTAAGATGCAGCATGGTGGTAAAATAAGAAAGCATAAGTGTGATGATGATGAGTTTGTTTCCTGACCTTTATTGTAGATCCTTTTTCAGAATGAAAGTGAATTGTAAAATTTTCAGAGTCCCTTAACAATTTGTTAAGCTCCTGACAGCTAAGACCATGTAACTCTTTCACTGCTGAAATTAAATCAATGACCTGTTCATATAAGTAGACGCTTAGCCCTGTTAGAAAGAGGGGGTGGCTCAAGTGAAGTAAAACTGAACATGAAACACAGTTGAATAATTAAACAATGGAATTGATAAAAGTTTTTGTTGGATTATGCAGAAGTTCAAGAAAATAAAAAGAAACAGAAGAGCTGGATGCTTGAAAAATGAAATGATGAACCAAGTGAGCTGATCAGATACAATGAAGCAGAGATGATTTTTTCCATTATCCAACCAAAACAAATAAAAATAACAAAAAATTATTTTAGCTGAGTTAACAATGCTTACTTGTTCAGCCATAGATAGTTCTTCCTCAGCAAGCCGCATGCAAGAGCCAGGACAAGAAAGCTGACAAGAAAAAAATAATGAACTACTGCGACCAGAACAAAAGACAAAGCATGGATGCTGGCAACAATAGAATGCGCTCAAGGCTATAAGCAGCTAAAGGGGGGAAGAGGGCAAGGGCAGACAAATGAAACAAGTACACAGCAATTCTTCAATGATAAGGAAAAAAGAGCTTGTAGAGAAAATACCCCACAGTTTCCAACATAGACTATAATTCCCACATTTTTGGTAGCAGATAGCATTTCTGCTTGAAAAAGTAAGAAATACCCTGGATAGAGAAAATATTGCAAAGTTGTGAACTTGCACTTGATATTCCATAAATGTGATAGTTGTAAATGAATTTAAGAAAAATTCTGACTCGAAAAAAGTACTTAATCACCTTAAAAAAGAAAAGGGTACCATTTTCTTCATAAAAAAACATTTTAAGCTACCACAAACTACTATATAATTCTACTTAATGCATTGCGAACCTTATCTTATTACTTCATAAAGAAGGAGCTAAAATTATAGTATTTTCAAGTAACGATCACAACAAGCACCTCTTCTCAAGTAATTATCATACTATACTTGTAATGAAAAACCATACAGTCCTATTTATAGAGCTTAGGAAAGCCTAACTCCTGAACTTTTTTGCAATGGCAATATCAACTTGTAGGAATCCCTAATCACTGACAGATCTAAATATATTTAGTGTCTAATCTAAAAAGGAAGGATAACTCTCTCTATTTGAGGTCAACCTCATAAAAGCAGATACTTTGAATCGGTCTAAAACTTAAATCCCTTTTCTATCTCCTTTACAATCAATCAGATATTGAGGTGGAGCCCTATCAAAACAACCATGGAAGATACTCAAAGAATACATGCAAGCAACTCCACAACCACCGCATGCCTGAAAATGTAAATCCAGAACTACAAGAGGAAATATCCAGTCAAATGGGAATGGAGTTCGTTTGTTTTAGATGAAGATGCAAGACCTAGAAACCATGATGTGCCTAATCACTCCCTGGAACTCAATTAAGTGTCATTTGTGACTGTTGAGTAACTATATGATGATCAAGGAAAAGTATTATCAATTAGCTCTTCCAAATGGTATCTTCGAATTAAAAAATGTAAAGATTTTAAAGGCATGAACTTATTATTACGAGAGTTGAACATGCTTCAATAAGAAATATGACAATAAAAACCCTAGATTTCAATCTCAAAGTGAAGTGAACATTGAAAACCCTAAAACGCTATGGAAACAAATAGGTTACAGGGGAAAAAAAGGAAAGGAAAATAATGTGAACAAAATATAAAATTCAAAAACAAGAGTGAATTAAAGAGCTAACCTTTTGAGCCGTATCAACGAGCTAAGCGCCAAAAGGAACCCAAAAAATAAATTAATTCATGATGGGGTTTCCTGGTTTGGGTTGGGAGGGTTGATAGAAACGTCCAAGTTTGAAAATATGTGAGAGTCTGTGCTGTGAGTTTATAGGAGGATCGAAGGAAGACTATAGGCTTCCTTTTCTTTTTCTCGTTGGTGGGGTGGAAAAAGACCATAGGATTGCTTGCTATGAGAAAGGGACTCTCTTTCTTTCCTTTTTTAATGTTTGTTTGTTTGGCTAAAAATTGAACCAAGTAAATTGTTGTCTAGTTACTCAGCTTTTAACTCGCATATAACCTAGTCCTGTATGTTTCTAAAAGTTATAACTTAGTCCTTTGACTGAGTTGACTTTTGTCTTTTTAACAGTCGGTTGGCTTTTCTCCAGAGTGATGCAGGAAACATAGCGAGTGAATCTGCATTAGACACAATGGCAAGTGTCACAGGATAAATTTTTCTCTCCACAAATAGATTCTTGCAGCAGTCTAGTCCCACTAAATTCAGTTTTTTCTTTATCAATTTCATTTGTGTTTACCTAGCAACTAAGTATTTTCCTCACTAAGAGGTTTTCCACACTCTCTTATGTTATGTAGACAGGTAAAATACACAAGTGACGATGCACAACACCTAGCACACTGAGAATACAAGAAGAACTCTCAACCTTTATTTATCTCATCAACAAATGATTACACAATAAGATTGTGTGTGCTATGCACAAAAATAGCACACTACACAGCCAAGGCTTTGCAGCCTATTTATACACAAATATATAAGCTACAAGGTACACTCATGATCCCTATTTTTCAAGACATAGTGGGGTACTTTCTCCCCCATATTCTCCATGATCTTAGTGACCTATTTTAGAACAAGTAGTGGACAGTTACTCCCTATGATTCAACAGCTTGTAGAGCAACAACTATTCTGCCCCACGTTCTTCCCCCATGATCACATGATATTGGATGTCCATAACTGCCACTAACCCACGTTCTGCATGCCCGCCTAGTAGCCCCAACTGTCAGTTTGTGTTACGTCAGCTATTAGGTCTCTTGCATGCCTTGGACAGTCTGTCGTCCAAGTTTTAGATCGTGCCAAGCCGAACCCTTGACTTGCACAAGCTATTGTACGCTATAGAATTCGTATCTGCGTGGACAGTTCAAGTTTATAGCACCCTATTTTCGTCAGCTTATCCCCTGATGAATTTTCATGTCTAGCCTAGACAGTCCAGCGTTCAACCCCTGTTCGTCGAACAATTTGCGCTGCCGATTTTCCCTGACAAACTTATAGCTGCACAAATTTGTGCTGTGGTTTTATCGCATTGTTGGCATGGTTGCTAGCACCCTTAGGCATTGTTTTGGACAGCCTGTTAAAGTGTGCACCTCGTGCATATTTGATACTGTTACAGCTAGCCTTATTGTTTTAGCTAACTTTATGGATAGTTATCAATTGTCTCTATTCATATGTCATATGATATGCACAACTTACTCTTACTTTCTAAAATAAATATTAGTGCTAGTTTATCATTGTGAAAGTTTTTGTTTTCAAGGTGTTAAATGATAAAATGTCTAATATTAGTAAGTGATTTGGGGCCTAAGTTAATATTTGACAATTTTTACATAGGAGGTGATTATAAACTTCCTAAAAACAACGATAAGTATATGTGTGTGTGCTTTTTATTAACAAGTGAGGTTAAGGTGAGAAAATGGTTATTGCTTTTGTAAAGTTAATCACAAAGCTAGTCATGGAATGTTTATATGTTTATATGTTTTTTTATTTATTTTTTGCATGTAGAAATTTCAAACAAAGCATCCATTGTTATCACCAATCTAAATCTAAAAAGGGTGTTATCTTATGTTTAATAACTATTTAAATTCTATATTTTTATGGCAAGGTTTTAATTCCTACATATCACATATTAACATGTAAGAAAGCAAATTTATTAGTTCTGTAGCAAGAACATCTCAATGATCTATGTGTAAAATGTATTAAAAAAAATCATCATATAGTTTTATGGTAACTACAAATAATAAATGGTCTTTTAAAGATCTTGAACAAGAGGCTGATTATGTTAAAAGAAAGATGTAAAACACTCTTAAACATCCTACTAAATGTAAGCTTATTCGACTTTGTTTTTAATGATATAAATATACTTATTATGCTCACATATAATTTTTTTATCTAAACTAATGCTTGTGTTTGTTTATAAGGTAAAGGTATATTAAGATCTAAGATAATGATTTGGGATCTAGACCTAGCATTAAGATATAATCCTTACTTTTAAATTACAAGTGTTGTACTTGAAAGGATTGTAATAATAAATTAGGTTTTGACCTCATTCAAGTTAATTATGTATAAAATGGGCTTTAGGGCCAACACTAGCCCTTAATGAGCCTATATGAGATAATGTCAATCAATCCTATTAAATAACAATACATGGACGCCCAAAAATAGATTCACGCCAGTCACATAAACCATTTGTTTTGAATTTTTGTTATTAAAAAAAAAAACAAATATTGAGGAGTCATATATTAATAGTTCCTATTATTTGCTTGTACACATGCTTCAACAACGATCAAATGATTCATTTATCTCATGTTGACTTTACGAATAATACAAATAATTATTAAGTGATAAAAATGATGGAAAAACAAAAGAAAGAAAAAGATATGATATTTTTGAAAATAATCTTGAATGTAGTAAAATCAAATCATGTATCAATCATTTTTATTGTCCATACGTTAAGATTCCTGAAGAACAACCATGTGTAGTTCATTTATCTCGGTTAACTTTATAGACAAAAATAACCATTAATTCATAACTAACATAAATTCATACATCAAGTCATACATCTAGAGAAATAAACCATGTGCAAGCACATACATGTCCACTTAATAAAAAAAAACCAATAAATATATTACAAAGTTTCCAAACACAAATGAGCTAACATGTTGGGGTTTAAGGTAGACCTTTATGAGTCATCGAAGTTAGCTAGAAATGGACTGAAGCTGCTTGATTGAAGAGGAATAGTGGCAGTGTGTGGTGGTCATATATGGGCAATGTACTAGCATATAAGAGTCACGTATTTTTTTTAAAGTACAAAAAATCAAACAAAACAAATAATTTAGGGTTGAAATTTGGGCCATACTTGATGTTTAGCTGGATTTGGAGACATTTGAAGTGGAAAAAATCAAATGAAGAAAAAAAGGTTGGGGTTTCGAGTTTAGTTCTTTTATGGTAGATCAGGTATTGTTTTGGGTTGATTATAAGCTAAATTTCATGGTCAGGATAGAGGTCATGATGGTCATGATAATTGCAAGTATATGTTGTCAAATGGTAGGAACGACAGTGTGGAAAAGTTATTATGGTAAGGGACTAGTTTGGTTTATTGAGCTGCAAAAAAAGATATAGATGAGAGTAATGAATGTGGTTGCTATTGTTGTTGGCTTGGCTAACAACATATGAATAAGGAAGATTAAGGAGCAGCTGGTGAAGATGGCACTGAATTTAGATAGTGAAGGCTGTTGTGATTGATTTTAGTTGAAGGGTATAAAGAGATGAGAGGGGTTGATAAGAAACCTAGAACCCACATGTGAGAAAAAACAAACCTAAGATAGTTAAAATTAGATTTGGTTGATAAAAGCTTGACACAATGATTACTTGAACTAAGAAACCAAAGCAATTGGAATGAAACCCCCGCCTAATAATTACAAAGAATCATAAATGAGACATCTAAAGAAAAACACCATAAATATTGATATGAACCGAGTCATGTTTGAATTTGACCTTAAAATATATGTTGGCTAGTTTTGCGAGATCATATATATCTCTCAAACAATACATTGAAACGAGTTGAAATTGTACAATAAGATACTAGACATGTGTAACTATATTTTGGTAAAATTTCAGGTCAAATAGAGTTCAGAAGCATATTATTTTAGAGGGTCAAAGAAACTAGACAAATCTTATTAAATCTACTAGACTTGACCTTTGTATATCGTTTGGGATATATCTAGAGCTACAAGTAGAATTATGATGCGATTCAAGCTGAATTGGAAACTAAACATCTTAATCTTTCCATTCATATATGGTAGGCTTAGTAATTCAGACAAGAGAAAATGATGTGTATGAAGTTAGGACTGAAAATCTACAAAAAATATGTGAAAATCAAATATTCAAGCTATATAGAGAAATTTTGGCATGAAGACTTTATTTTTATTATCCTATTTTATTTATTTATTTATTTTTAAATAATTATTTTTAATTTAGGTTTGTTCTTGCCCATTAAACATTGTTTAGGGGTTTATTTTATTATTGAACTTATATTAGTTAATTACTAGTTTAAGCTAGAATAGTTGGATTAGAATTGAGGATGAATAATTTGACATGAAGAATGAGAATTGAAAGGGTTGATAACTTGGTATATCAATTTATAAGGAAAACTATGTTGAAATTTTTTTTGTATTAGAATTGGCATTTATATTGTAAAAACATTTCCTTGAAATATGTGCAAGTTGTATATTTAAATATTGAATGATACAATTATGAGAGAATGTTACATTAAATCATCCATATTTTTAATTAATTTATGGGGAACTTCAATTTTTATTTATAATATAATTTTTCCCTAAATTTTACCCCGTTTTAGTTTAAAAATTGCAAGATTGCGCTTAAGGCTTATACTAGCAGTCGGGGTCATTAGCTTATAAAACTATACATTAATTTATTTGAAAATTTCAAATTACTTTTCTAAATATTTTCACCCTAAATTTATATAAAAAAAATCTCCATATTTATCACTACTTTATAAATTTTCAGGCAACTACTTTACATTGTACCCTTTTATCTTTGTCGAGTTAAATTTTCGATATCCTAATACTTGTTTAAACTAAACTTTGACTAAGTGAAATCGAAATTCATTAAACTTTATCTCATTACTATTCTTTCCTAATAAATAACTTTTATTTAATTTGTATTTGCATTCTATACTTTTTTATTGTTTAGTCATTTTTCCTATTTTTATTTTTAAAATTAACATATAAACATTTCACATTTCAAAAACTATCATCATCCCCTTGATGTAAATAGTTGATTCGCTTGTTTAACATAATATTTACTTCATTATCCATATAGAATTTACCTTGGGGTTTATAATTTTCATTATTTATTCATTTCTCTAAATCCTAACTTTCAATTACTCATCAGGACCTTACTTCTTACGACCCAACTTTTATGTAAGGGTTTATAATGAAGGTGGAGGAACAATTTAAATGAAAAGATACTATTAAAAAATACCAACCATTAGACCATTCAAAACCTTAGAAATTCAATTGGAAGGCTAATACTAGGGTGGTCCATCACAGTAGAATGAGTAGGGCAAAGCCGAATACCCTAGTTAGAAGAAAGACACCTCGATCGCTGTTAAAGATGACAATGTTACTCCTACTTCTTTTAACCATGACATTAAATGCTTTCATTATCTAGGTTTTGGTCATATTGCTTCACAATGTCCAAACAAAAAAGTTATGGTTATGAAAGCTATTAATAAGGTTGAGTTCAATGAGAAGGATGAATAGGAGAAGAAGTCACCATTGAAGGATGTTAATGATGTTTGTGTTAAGTATCCGGTTGAGAGAGAGGCATTTACGGAGAGAAGAGCACTTAATATACATGTCAAGGTGGATGATTCAAAAGGTTAGAGGGAAAATATATTCCACACAAGATGCCATGTTTATAATAAGGTATGTAACTTAATTACAGATGGTGGTAGTTGTACTAATGTAGCTAGTACTGAAATTGTGAAAAAGTTGAACTTATACACTACCAAACATCCCATAACTTATAAATTATAATGATTGAATGATAGTGGCAACGTGAAAGTGAATAAGCAGTTTTGATTATTTTTTCTATTGATAAATATTGTGATGATGTGTTATGTGATGTTGTACCAATGTAAGCTGATCATTTGTTGTTTGGTATACCATAGCAGTATGATAGGAGAGTTATACATGATGGAGCGACAAACATGTATTCCTTTTAGATAAATAGAAGACATATAACTCTTGTATCTTTTACACCTAAACAAATATATGAGGAGCAACAAAAATTGAAGAAGGTGAAAATGATTGAAAATTAGAGCTTATATATAAGAGGGACTTTCTTTGCTAACAAAGCTTTTCTTGGTTTTGATGATGATGTTATTCTTCTGTTTAATACTGATTTTTTTTTTTACTTTAGAATATTTTTTCATGATACAGATTCGAGGTTGAATGCTTTTAAAGAAGGGGAGGATGATATGAACCAAGTCAGGTCCAAATTTGACCTTAAAATGCCTGCTAATCAGTTTACGCGATCATGCATATCTCTCAAACTTTACATTGAAACAATTTAAAATTTTACTAGGAGATACTAGACATATAAAACTATATTTTGGTAAAGTTTATAGTCAAATAGAGTTTGGCAACATATTATTTCAGAGGGTACAAAACTAGACCTTTGTATATTATTTGAGACATATCTGGAGCTATATATGTAATTGTGTGCAATTCAAGTTGGGATGGAAACTGGACATCTCAAGCTTTCTAACCATATATAGTAGGCCCAGTAATTCATCCAGACGAGAGAGAATGACATGTTTGAAGTCAAGACTGAAAATCTGCCAAAAATGTGTGAAATTTTAAGATTCAAGCTACATAGAGAAATTTTAGCATGAAGACTTTGTTTTTATTTTTCTATTTTTTTAATGTTGAATAATTATTTTTAATTTGGGTTTATTTTGTCCTATTAGACATTGTTTAGGGGTTTATTTCATTATTGGACTTATATTAGTTAATTACTAGTTTAAGCTCATTAGCTTGCAACCCAAAAGGGGTCCATTATGGTTAGTTAAAGAAGACTATATTAAGGTTTTTTCACTATAAATTTTAGCAGCAAGTTGGGGAATAAATGTGAGGTTTTCCTCTTGTTTATTTATGGCAAAACAACCTTTCTTTACAAGGAAAAAGATTATACACTAACTTGTTAAAGATTAACTAGTTTTGTGGCACCATTCGCATACTTAAGGTTCTTAGATATAAGATTATCTCTGGGTCCAAGTTTTTTTCCAATATCTTTGGTTTCTAGGTACAAGGTTACCTCTAGTTCAAGGTTTTATCAAACTTAATGTTTGGCTTTTCGTGTTGTTATTTACTTTGTTGGGAGTTGCTTGAGTATGTGATCAAAAGGTTCACATCAAATAGTTAATATTTAATAGGTTCAAGACAATTCAATAAATAACCAATAGGTATGAGCGATCCTCACACACACAATAACATTCTAAAAATAATCCAATATGTAAAGAAGAAACCTAATTACAAGCTAAATAAACCTATTTATACTAGGTAAAACATCCTAAACAGGGCTAGAAAATAATAAAATATTACTAATGCAATTAAGAAATAAAATCCTAAACCAACTAGGGAAATAATGTAATTCTTGCATAATAGCTACTAGACCTTATCGCAAGGCCTTCTTGATGCCTGATCACTATTGAATTTTAAACCTGTATAAAACAAGACCTTTGGAATATTCTGGGAAACTTTTATTTTGATCTAATGGTTGAATCAAAAGTTATGTTTGCTAGTGTCATAACCCAATTCTGGGTTATTCCCCCAAAATAAAAAAATAATAAAGACAAAGAAATAATAAAGGCTGGCAACGTGGAGAAAGTATACTGGGAAATCAAATTGCAATTTTTGGAGAAGATTCAAGACCTATTGGCGCCCCATTGTGCCCAAAATTGGAGGAAAAAATGCAAATTCAAGGTTAAATTAAATGATTATTGGACAAATTTGCATAAGAATTAAGTTCAATAACATAATTAAATTTTTAATAGGCCAACTTGATTTAATCATGGGCCAAATTAAATTTTAATTATGTTTAAGAATTAATTTAGGTCCAAATGAAGGATTTAATTAAGTGCAAGGACTTAATTATACTTTAAATGGGTCAAATTAATTTTATTTGGGGCTTAATTGGAAAAAAAAATTAAGTTTGGGAGCCTAATGTGGGCTTAATTGAGAAAATTGGAATTTTAAGAGACCAAATTTAATTTTTACCAAGTTAATTGATTGAAATTAGGGGCCAAATTGAAAGAAAATTGAAGTTTTAGGGCCAATTAGGGGTTAAATTGATAAAATCCAAACTAAGGACCAATCTGCAAAAGGCGCTAAACTATAGGGGTCTAATTGACAAAATCTAGAGGTCAAATTGAAGAATTTGAAAACGACGCCGTTTTTGTGTTAAAAAAAAAGGGCGGTAGGGACCAGGCGATGCGTCACCTGGTTACTGTTCATCTTCTTCCCCACAAAGCTGCCCGAGGAGCTGCTTTCCAGACGCGTTTTCTGACTCGTATGGCCCCCAAATCCGACAAAGCGTGCACCAACATGACCACCTGAAACCCCTTTATCCCGGAGAATGGTCCGATCGGGTCGACAAACTTTGAAACGGCTCCGTTTATTGGCCCAAAGTGGCCACCACGGGCAGTCTGCAGCCTTGGATTGCCAAATTTAACAGTTCGAGGTGCACACTTTGAACCAACGGCTTGGATTCCTCGAGTCGAATCAAGGGCTGAGACTTTTTCCCCGTTGAATACAAGATTACCCTCTCTCTATCCCTATACATAGGAGCCAATTTCGTGCTCAGGGAAAGGAGAAAATGGAGCTCAAAGTTGGCAAAACAATCATCTTTTCCTGCCCGATTTTTCCTGTAACCAGCCCTCTCTTTCCTTTTTCTCTCCGTCGTGGCCTCCAGCTGCCACCACTGATCTCGCCACCGTTCTTCCCACGAAACACCATATCCCATCCCTTACCCAGCAACCTCACCGAAGCCTGCAACATCTCTCTTTCTCTCCCTCTCTTCTCTGCAAAACCTTTTTTTTCTCTCCACCACCGCAACCCCAGCAGCAGCAGAAACCACCCTTTCCAGCGGCTTTCACTCCTACCAACAGCAGCCCGGGTAGTAGCTCCCTCCTCAGCCACACCAACAACTCCAGCCGTGAGCTTTCCTTCTCCTCTGTAGGACCCGTTTCATTCTTCTTCCAGCCGGGACCAGTGCACGCCTCCGGCCTTGCCGCCTCCAGTCACACCGCGCGCCACCAGCCAGGCCGCCGACTCTCTCCACGCCAGGTAATTCTCTCCTCCCCGCTCCACCATTTTCTTCTTAGTTCTTCGTAGCCGCTGCATGCAAAATTTATTTCTGCATGCAGTGGCTAATTAATTAGTCACTTGCTTGGGCCGGCCCAGTTCCGGCCCGGCCCCTAAGAAAAAAATTTTTATTCATTTCAAAAAAAAATTTAATTTTTTTTTTAAATATTTTTCTATCAAGTTTTGCTTAATATTGGGTTGTATACTTACATTGTAAGATACAAGTTTGGTATTAAAATACCCTGTTTTCTCTGAAAAAAATATATAAAAAGGAAAAAAATATTTTATTGCATACGGCTAAGTCCTAAAAATTTTCCAAGCATGTTTATTTTTTCAAAAAAATTGCATCTTTCTCATGTTTTGAAAATCCAAAAAAAAATGGATATCATAACTAGTTTATGATTATCCATTAGGGTTTGGCCAAAATATCAAAAACCTTTTTCCAATCTTTTTTTTCTAGGATCCAGATGTAGACTTTAATATTTGAAAGGTGTTAAATTACATGATAAAGTACACCCTCAAGTATTAAAGATACAAGGTGTAAATAAATATCATTCAGACTTTAGAATGGTTAGGATTTAACCCAATAAGGTAGAGACTCCCTCACGAAGGAAGATCTGCCTTGAACCTTAGAAAAGACCAGCGAATAGAAACTCGACCTAGAAAAGCAATCAAATAATAATGCAGCTTACCTTAGGTAGGGTGCCCTGGGGGTGATGCATCTTCCCCTTGTACAACCAGTCCCTTACTCAGACTCTCGCAGACCTTAGGTTCCTAGTGACCATAATACTAGGTGGCGACTCCAACGAACCAAGCAAAAATGGAAAATAAACAAAAAAATCGTCAGCCGATGCCGCGCGGATTTTGACGTGCGGCAGAATAGCGACTCCGCTGGGGACGCTTTGTTTGGTCGGACTAAGCTTTGTTTGTTTGATTGTTTGATTTTCTATTTTGGTTTGTTTAGCTTTATTATTTCAACACTTTTATTTCTTGCTCATACATAAATACATCAAGATTAGTGCATTCATGCATTTTTAATTTTGCAAGAAAACCCAATTCTAGGATAGGAGAGGAGTAGCAGTCTGCCCCATGACTTTCAGTCGGGGTTCATAGACCTTTTGAGACCAGTTAGAAAACATATCCCTCATATAATAACCTAGAATTTGTCTGAACTTTACAGGATTTTTTGAGCTAAGACCATGACTTCCCTTACCTTTTCGGAATATGGGGAAAGATCTGAGATGATGCAAGTAGTCGAAGGGGATTGCCCAAGAACCAAGGTTGAGGAATTAGCACAGATAACCAAAGTGCACTATTCTGTAGACACCATAAAGAAGTTGGCCCCTTTTCTGGGTTATATTGATGAGAATCTGTTTGAGAAGAAGTATGGAAGAATTGCTCACCTAATAAGAATGCCTGTCCAGATTTTAGCAGTCAAAGCCTTGATGCATTTTTGTGATCCAAGCTACAGATGTTTCAGCTTCGGGGATATTGATATGACTCCTACTCTTGAAGAGTATGCTCAGATCTTAAGTTTTTCGAATGACCCCTACAAAGTGTACTTCAGACAAAGGATTGAGAATACAGATACAGCAGTTGCCAAACTTTTACATTTGGATCAAGTTGATCGGTATAAGATATCCAATGGAGGTTTCAAGTGGAAGATGATCGAGAATAAATTGAAGACAGATAAGGAAGAAGGGAAGTTAGGTGAAGAAAGATATCAGATAATTGCTTTTGCCATATTTGGGTTGGTTCTGTTTCCTTCAGAAGTTACCGGAATTATTAGCATTGAAGCTGCTAACGCCTTCCTTGAATTTGAAGAGGTAAAGCATAACCCTACTTCAGCTATCTTAGCTAAAACCTTCCTATCTCTAAACCATTGCAGATTACATGGAAAAGGGGCGATGCGATGCTGTATCCCTCTCTTATTCATGTGGATAGTAAGCCATTTGGAAGAATCAAAAGAAGTCTTCAATAATTTCTGGTGGTTTAACATGAGGCCTCTTGAGCTGATGCTGACTGAAGAATGGAATGGTTTGGATGAAAAGGCGTGGGTAGAGAAATACCGAGAACTTCCCTAAACTAATTTCAGATGGAAAGCTCCTTGGGTAAGTGGTTCGTCTTACCTCATGAGTTGTGGTGACAAGGCATGGGTTCCATTGATTGGCTTAACTGGATATATCAGTTACTCACCCTCATTAGTGGCCAGACAGTTTGGAGGAATACAACACGTGCCAAGAACTCGGGCAGTAGCTGAATATACCGGTCTGTTTAAAGAAGCTAGCTTTTTGGAAATGTTAGATGTCATCAAAAATGACTGGAAGCAACCTGTTTTGGTCTATAAGGAAGAGCATCAAAAAGAGTTCTCGGTTAGCCCTACATATTCAATATGGAGGATTGGCAGTTCATCTAAGATACTTCAAGAGGTAAAAAAGCAAAGAAGAGCCCAAGATAGCTCGTCCGTGACGTTGGAGCTGAGAAGAAAAATGGTCAACAATGAGGAAGATCTCCAAGAAGAGCTGGATAAGCTGAGGATTAAGCTCGATAATAGCAAAAATCATCAAAAATTCCTGGAAGACCAACTCTTGAAAGAAGAAGAGATGAAGGCCTCTCTGGATCAGCAATTAAAAAAGAGCCAACATGAAGCAAATGAGCAATTGAAGAAGGGGAAAGCCAAGAATGACAAGTTGGTAAAAAAGCATGTAATGGTGGAGCATGAATTGGTGAGTCTAAAAAAGACCTCGGAAAGTAGAAAGTCTACCGATAAAGAAACAATAGCTTCTCTGAAGAAAAAAAGGGACCAATATAAATTAAAATGGGAGGCTGAAAAAGAAAAGAACAGGTTAGCTGATCTCGCCATCGAAGAAGAAAAAAGGTTAAGGACTCGATATCAGATGCAGGCTGAAGATGAGAGGGAAGTAAGAAGGGTAGCTGAGTCAGAGATGAAGGGATACCTGAACAAGATAAATGGTATGAGAAATCGAGTGTCTGTGATACAAGCTGTTGCGATGTCGCGGTCGCACAAATTAATTACCCTAGCTTCAAACACAACACACAAGATAGTATAGAGCAAGCAAGGGGTCGATCCCACGAGGAAGATTTAGTTCAGATTTTTATGCTATACGTTATGCAATTTGGGGGGGTTGGATGTTATATAGGCTAAAGAAAAATAAAACAGAAAACTATCAAACAAAATTTAATAAAATCAGAAAATTATCAAGAGAACAAACCTTGGTCGCAATCACACATCCACCTATAGAAATCAGAACCGATCCTTGAAACGAAATTCCAGTTTATATTCTGAATTTTTATCTTTTCTTAACGTTGGTTAATTAACGGATCCGCCGTATAACTAACCCTAACCAACAAATAATCACAGTGTCCGCACTAATGATTTAATCCAATGGCAGCCTTAAGATCTAGATAAATTCATTATCTTAACAACTAAGTTGTCTGCTTATGTTGCTTTGATCGAATGTTCTCCCTAAGATTAATAACGTAGATCCGCTACAATTATTAAACTCAGTTGCTTCACAAGTTCATATACCACAACTCCGGTTTTGATATCAAACTTAGCAATAAATTGTCTATAATAAAACCTTAGAGTCCGCTCTAGCAATTAAAATAAACAATCATAGGAAAAATAAGCATAGGAGAACAAACATATTCATCATATAAACTGAAAAGAAAAGGTAAAATAGATCTCACAGTTCTTGAAATCCGAAGGTTTCCGTGTCCTTGCAACCAAGAAAATGAGTTTAGCCTTGCATGTTTATTGAACAACTAATCAAAAAGATGGAAGAATGCATGATTTAGGGTTTCTTAGAGTAGGGGGGCGTTTTTCTCCTCTTGGGTGGCTGCCCCCCTTCTCTTCTCTCATTCTTTTTATATGCTAGGAAACCCTAATCTCTATTTTACAAAATAGTCCTCCCTTAAGTAGACAATTTACATTTAAGTAGTTCAATAACTATTTTCCTAAAAAAAAGAGAAATAGTTTTGCATGAAATCTTCAAGCTTTGACTTAGAGGAGCTACATTGCTGAAATAAAAACTTGGATGTCGGTTTAGATGCTTCGGAACGTAATCTGTACTCGTTTCTTCACGAAACCTGTTTGCTGGCAGAATTCAGTTGTCATCTTTGAAAAATCATATCTCCCTCATATGACATCGTTTTTGGCTGCATTTTGGAGCGTTTATAGCCCTTTGAGTCAGGAATCCAAAACAATTGAGTTTGCATCAATTGGACTTTTGTAGCTCTAGATATTCAAGTTGGAATGACCGAAGGTCAGCATTGGCAGATTGCGAGATTTGACTTTGAAAGCTGCGATTTCCATGCTCTTCCTTATTTTATTGTCTTGCCTTAGATGTCCAGAAAGGTATGGATGTTAGCTTTTTAATGCCACTGGAATCACTTCATTTCGACCTTTAGAGCTCATGTTCTGCACAAAACATCGACTGAACGTCAAATCTGCCAATTACCTTCAATTTACTCTTTTTTGCATCTTTCATCCAAAAGTGCCTTCAAAACATAAAACAAAGAATATCAAGGCATTTTATATATAAAACATAGGCAAAACACTAGTTAAATGTGGGTGAAACTATCAAATAATATGGTTGCATCAAATACCCCCACACTTAGCTCTTGCTCGTCCTCGAGAAAGGATAGGTAAAATCAAATCAAAGTTAAATTAAATCAAATCATTATGACCAATCTCCTAATCTCCCATCAATATCCAAGAAAATATGCATTATAAACAAGAACACAATTAAGAAGGATAAATAGTATAAATTTTCATGAATTTATTTACATGCAAACTTCAAAACTCAATTAATTGTCGGGATTTAAATGAAATCTATGCCATGCCAAAGTGATAGGTCCTCTCATTGATATACACTCCAACACTCACGTGTTTAGGGCTTATGTGTTTAAATCTCTCAAATTCAATCAATGAATATGTTCTACCATAAGCTTGCTCTTCAATCTCATCTCCATTACTAATATATTACAAGCAATGCATGAATCAAAAGGTCTTATTTCCGGTTGTAATGGGGCTAAGGTTAAGGTGAGGTAAAAGAGAGTAAAAGAGAAGGTTCAAATCAAAGAAAGTAGAGCATTCTAAAAAATGATATTTCAAACAAGATATTCCATCAAAGCACATAAATTTTCCATCTTTAATCACCAATGCTTAACTTTTTTTTTTTTTTCAAGCTCTTTCAACATAAAATCTTAAGAACATAAAGGAACACTTATTTCTTTCTTTCTTTCTTTCTTTCTCTTTTTTTTTTTTTGTTTTTCACCTTTGGAAACTTGCCCATATTTTCATCAAGCATCACTTCTTCTTTCTTTTCACATAATTTCCAACCATAATTCCATAAGATTCACAAGTATATGCTCTACTAATCCTTGGCCAGGGGAAAGGAAAACATATATAAAGTTAAGGCTTATACATGGATAAAGCAAAGAAAAGATAAACAAGCTCAAAAGGGGCTTACTAAGGATAATATGCTTTAGGTTGGCTTTTTTGGCTCAAATGGTTAAAATTCCTAATGCCTTTATCATCTTCATGTATATATGTAATGCGAATGTAATCTCAACAAGATATGAAGCAAGTTCTAGAGATACATATCATTGAAAGAATGCACACTCAAAGAATATAATGTTGAAGGCTCAAAAGCTTACATTGGTATACCACTATAAAGTCAACATGGCATATTCTCAAAGTCAATCCCTAAACCAATTAAACCTTAAAATTTGCATGCATATTCCTTCATTTGATTTATATCTTCATCTATCTCAATTAACTCTCATACATAATACTCATATTCTCAAAAACCAATGGGAGTTAAAAAGATCAAACATAATTTTTTTTTTTTTAAGAACAACAAAGAAAACTAAAATAAGAAAACCAAAATTCTCTCAATACCCCCACACTTAAAACACAACATTGTCCTCAATGTTGAAATAAAAGCAAAGGAACATAAGAGAATGACAGAAAATAAATTAAAATGCGAAAAAATAAAAGATAACGAAAAAGAAAGCAAATCTGATTTTTTTTCTTTTTGTGCTGGGTTGCCTCCCAGTAAGCGCTTTTGTTTTATGTCATTGGCTTGACATGTGGCATGCTCATTCTTCATAGATTGGTTCAGCTAACTCTACAGAAGCGGTGAGTTCTATCTTCCAACCTTCATAGAAAGGTTTCAAACGATGCCCATTTACCTTGAGTACTTTGTTGGTTTCTAAACTTGTAATTTCAACTGCACCATAAGGAAAAACATTAGAAACAACAAAGGGTCCAATCCAACGGGAGCGCAACTTTCCAGGAAAAAGTTTCAAACGCGAATGATAAAGAAGGACTTTGTCCCCAACATTAAATTCTTTTCTTATAATCATTCGGTCATGGAGACTCTTAGTCTTTTCTTTATAAATCCTTGCATTCTCATAAGCATCATTTCGAATCTCTTCCAACTCTTGCAATTGCAACTTTCTTGCAATCCCGGCAGCATCATAATCCATGTTACATTTTTTAACGGCCCAGAAAGCTTTGTGTTCAAGCTCCACCGGTAGATGACATGCTTTTCCATAAATCATCCTATAAGGTGACATTCCTATAGGTGATTTGTAAGCAGTCCGATAAGCCCAAAGTGCATCACCAAGTCGTAGACTCCAATCTCGCCGGTTGGGTTGCACTGTCTTCTCCAAAATGGACTTGATTTCTCGATTTGAAATTTCAGCTTGGCCATTTGTTTGAGGATGGTATGCTGTGGAAGTCCGATGAGTCACATGATATTTGCGTAACAATGCTTCCATTGAACGAGTGCAAAAATGAGTACCACGATCACTAATGATAGCTTTAGGGATTCCAAACCTGTCAAATATATGAGTCCTGATAAAATCTAAAACAACCTTAGCATCGTTAGTTCGTGTGGCTTTTGCCTCAATCCATTTGGACACATAATCAACAGCAAGAAGGATATAAAGATTGCCTAAAGAAGAAGGAAATGGACCCATAAAATCAATACCCCAAACATCAAAAATTTCACTTACAATAATATTCATTAAAGGCATTTGATTCTTATGAGTGATATTACCTGTTTTTTGGCATTTTTCACATGATTTGCAAAAATGATATGCATCCTTAAAAATAGAAGGCCAATAAAAACCACTTTCAAGTACCTTGTGGGTCGTTCTTTTTGCTCCAAAATGCCCACCACAAGAATGAGAATGACAAAAGGTAAGAATGGAATGAAATTCATCTTGTAGTACACATCTCCTAACTACTTGATCCACACAAAATTTCCACAGATAAGGAGTATCCCAAAAATAATATTTAGCATTAGCTCGTAACTTGTCTTTTTGGGATGTAGACAAACCTGGAGGGAATTCTTTGGTGACTAAATAGTTCACCAAATCAGCATACCATGGTCTTATAGAGGAATGTAACACATACAACTGCTCATCAGGGAATGTCTCTCGTATTGTTTCGGTTTGTATATCCTTAGTCCTTAGTCGGCTCAAGTGATCAGCCACATGGTTTTCGGCACCTTTTTTGTCTTTAATCTCAAGATCAAATTCTTGTAAAAGCAAGATCCACCTAATCAATCTTGGTTTGGACTCCTTTTTCTTCAAAAGATACCTTAAAGCTGCATGGTCAGTAAAAACAATGACTTTTGTACCAAGTAGATATGACCTGAATTTTTCAAGAGCAAACACTACTGCAAAAAGTTCCTTTTCAGTTGTATGGTAATTGCATTGTGCTCCGTCCAACATGCGGGAAGCATAAGCGATAACATGCAAATTCTTCCCTATTCTTTGCCCAAGGACAGCCCCTATCGCATAGTCACTCGCATCACACATTATCTCAAAAGGCTCATCCCAATTTGGTGGTTGGATGATAGGTGCAGATGTGACACGCTTTTTAAGCTCATCATGGGCATCTTTACATGCTTGATCAAACACAAAATCCACTTCTTTAGCTAATAGTTTGCACAAGGGTGATGTAATCTTCGAGAAATCTTTGATAAAACGTCGATAGAAACCTGCATGGCCAAGAAAAGAACGAATTTCCCTCACGCAGGAGGGGTAAGGCAATGATGAAATAACGTCTATTTTAGCTTTATCAACCTCTAATCCACGTGAAGACACAACATGCCCAAGAACTATTCCTTGTTCTACCATAAAATAACACTTTTCATAGTTTAAGACAAGGTTCGTTTCAATGCACCTTTTCAAGATCAAAGATAAATTATCTAGACATTTATCAAAAGAATCACCATACACTGTGAAATCATCCATGAAAACCTCAATTATTCTTTCAACATAATCAGAAAAAATACTCATCATGCATCTTTGAAAAGTTGCAGGTGCATTACAGAGACCAAAGGGCATTCTCCTATATGCATATGTACCAAATGGACATGTAAATGTAGTCTTTTCTTGATCCTCAGGATTAATAACAATCTGATTGTATCCACTATATCCATCAAGAAAGCAATAAAAAGACTTACCTGCTAGACGTTCAAGCATTTGATCCATGAATGGTAATGGGAAATGATCTTTGCGTGTAGCAAGATTTAGCTTTCTATAATCAACACACATTCTCCATCCACTCGAGATGCGAGCAGGAATGAGCTCATCCTTTTTGTTTTTCACCAACGTGATTCCGGTCTTTTTGGGCACCACATGGATTGGTGCTACCCATTTACTATCCGTGATGGGATAAATGACTCCTGCATCTAACAGTTTCAAAATTTCAGCTTTCACTACCTCCATCATAGGCGGGTTCAACCTCCTTTGCATTTCCCTTCTTGGTTTCGCATTGTCCTCCAATAGTATGTGATGCATACACATTGAGGGACTAATGCCCTTGATGTCAGCTAAAGTCCATCCAATGGCCGTCTTGTGATCACACAACAACTTCACAAGTTTTTCCTCTTGCGTATTTGTCAAACCTGTTGCTATAATAACGGGAAGTGTATTGTTTTCACCAATGAATACATACTTCAAATTATCGGGCAAAGGTTTCAATTCTAACTCGGGGGCCTGTAAAATAGATGGCAAAAGCTTTTTATGTGAAAGTATTAAATCAACAAAGACATTACCATGGGGAACAGTTTGTAAAGATTGCAAAGCCAATGCTGATTCGTGCACATTTTGGGGAACACATATGTGCCTCTCCATCTTTTCTATCTCGGTAAAATCATAGCCATAGCTCAAGGCTACACTTAATCCATCCTCACACTCAAAATCAAAAACTTGCTGCACATACTTATCAACTTGGTCATAGCATGTGATAGAATAAACATTGCTATAAGAATATTTCATTGCATCATGAAAATCAAATTCAATCTTTTCATCTCCTACTTCCATAGACAAAGTATCCTTACCACAATCAATCTTTGTATTGGCAGTTTTCAAGAATGGTCTCCCAAACAATATAGGAGTGTTGTTTGATGAATCACAAGAGTCATGTTCCATATCAAGAATATAAAAATCACATGGAATGATCAAACTATCAATCTTGACTAGGACATCTTCTATCACACCAAGTGGGTAAACAAAACTCCGATCCGCAAGTTGTATTACAATGCTAGTTTTATTCAAAGGCTCAAGACTAAGAGAATCATAAACATGTTTGGGCATAACACTAATGGATGCACCTAAATCACACAAGGCCCTTTTAAAACTAGCATTACCAATAACACATGGGATAGTAAACGCACCTGGGTCCTTTTGCTTCAAAGGCATATTCTTTTGAACAACAGCAGATACAACTTCACCCATACTTACCATTTCATGACCTTTCAGTTTGAAAGCTCTCTTGGTAGTACACAACTCTTTCAAAAATTTGGCATACTTAGGAATTTGTTTGATAACATCAAGTAAAGGAATGTTGAGTTCTACTTTCTTGAAGACCTCTAAAATCTCTTTTTCTTTGTCCTCTTTCTTTGACCTAGAAGAACTCATAGGAAAGGGTGGAATTGTTTTAAAACTGGAATTCATTAAGTGAGGAGTTACCTTTGGAGTGTTGGTCTTTGTTTCAGTTTGTGGAGAAGGAGGATGTTCCTTCTTTGTACTCAATTCAGTTTCTATCTCTTCTTCTTCCTCCATCTCAATTTGTTTTAACCTTTTCTCTTCAAGTTCTTTCCCACTTCGCAGCATGATCGCACTAACATTCTCTTTTGGATTTAATGCTTGGGAGGGCAATTTTCCATTCATTTGTGCTTCCAATTTCCCCACACTTGAAGCTACTTGCCCCATTTGCTTCTCCAAGTTGTGAATACTTGACCTTGTTTCCTGTTGAAAAGACATGACGTTTTGTTGCAAAGTCACAGTGTTAGAAGCCAAAGTTTTCATCATCTCACGAAGATCATCATTAGATGACGACCCCATAACATTGGAGTTTGTGAATGGAGGGGGCTGTCTTGCTTGATAATTCTGTTGGGATTGAAATCCACTGGGATGGAATTGTCGGCCTTGATTGCCTTGTTGAGGTTGGTTCCCATACCGTAGGTTAGGATGATCTCTCCATCCAGGATTGTACGTGTGGGAAAAAGGATCATACTTACACTGAGGTTGTCCATTTAATCCTCCATCAATAACATTAGCTTGTTCAATGTAATCTTCTTGCATTGTTGGGCACATATTTGAAGCATGTCCTTGTAAAGAGCATATACTACAAGCTTTCACCTGTTGTACATTGCCACAAGCCAAAGAACGCACAAGAGAAGTAAGATCATTAACTTTATTCTCAAGGTTAGAAATACTTACCTCATTTACTCGTTTGTTTGCGAAGTCTCCACGAGTGCCAAACTGTTTTGAATTGGCTGCCATGTTTGAGATTAATTGGCGTGCAGCCTCGGGTGTCTTATCTACCAATGCCCCTCCACTTGCAGCATCAATGATACTACGGTCAGTAGGTATCAATCCTTCATAGAAATATTGAATGAGCAGCTGATCGGGTATTTGATGATGAGGGCATTGAATACAGAGTTGCTCAAATCTTTCCCAATACTCGGAAAGTGTCTCTCCATGAGATTGTCGAATCCCACATATTTCTTTTCTTATGTTGGCAACTCGAGATGCTGGGAAATATTTCTCAAGGAAGATCTTTTTCATGCCATTCCAAGTTCCAATTGAACCTGGGAGAATAGAGAAAAACCATGCCTTTGCTGCCCCTTTTAAAGAGAAAGGGAAAGCTTTCAACTTAACATCTTCTTCATCAACTCCATTCGGTTTCATGCCAACACAAACCATATGGAACTCCTTGAGATGAGTATGAGGATCTTCTCCTGCAAGACCATTAAATGTTGGTAGCAAATGTATAAAACCAGATTTGAGCTCAAAGTTTACACTATTGTCGATGTTTATGCACAATGGCTGATTTTCCACGTTAGGAGCAGCAAGCTCCTTGAGTGTTTGTTGTCGTGCATTAGCCATGGTGTTAAGGCGAGCTTCCTTTCGTAACCTGCGTAAAGTTTTTTCTATTTCGAGATCTAACTGCACTTGACTTTGATTAGTAGAACGGGTTACTGGCATAAAGCATCAAGAAAACTCAAAAGAAACCAACCACGCAAGAGATCGAAAACAATGCAAATTGTACGAAAATCTTACGTTAGAAAACTAAAACTGCCTAAAAACCCTAGAAAACAGCGGAATTTGGCCTCGATAGAGTGGGGCTAGTGGTTTACCACTAGTTCTGTTTAGAACGTCGTTTCCCTTCAAGAACCAAAAGACCAAAACCTAATTCCACCAAACAATCTGTTTTGAACAGTACCGTTGCCGCAAGTGAACAGTACCGCCGCAAGCAAAGATTCTGTTTCTCTTTTTTTTTTTTCAGAAATATAAATAACAATCACAGCAACTAAAAATAACAGTAAAAGCACAAAAATCAACTAAAATTACTTCCCCGGCAACGGCGCCAAAATTTGTTGCGATGTCGCGGTCGCACAAATTAATTACCCTAGCTTCAAACACAACACACAAGATAGTATAGAGCAAGCAAGGGGTCGATCCCACGAGGAAGATTTAGTTCAGATTTTTATGCTATACGTTATGCAATTTGGGGGGGTTGGATGTTATATAGGCTAAAGAAAAATAAAACAGAAAACTATCAAACAAAATTTAATAAAATCAGAAAATTATCAAGAGAACAAACCTTGGTCGCAATCACACATCCACCTATAGAAATCAGAACCGATCCTTGAAACGAAATTCCAGTTTATATTCTGAATTTTTATCTTTTCTTAACGTTGGTTAATTAACGGATCCGCCGTATAACTAACCCTAACCAACAAATAATCACAGTGTCCGCACTAATGATTTAATCCAATGGCAGCCTTAAGATCTAGATAAATTCATTATCTTAACAACTAAGTTGTCTGCTTATGTTGCTTTGATCGAATGTTCTCCCTAAGATTAATAACGTAGATCCGCTACAATTATTAAACTCAGTTGCTTCACAAGTTCATATACCACAACTCCGGTTTTGATATCAAACTTAGCAATAAATTGTCTATAATAAAACCTTAGAGTCCGCTCTAGCAATTAAAATAAACAATCATAGGAAAAATAAGCATAGGAGAACAAACATATTCATCATATAAACTGAAAAGAAAAGGTAAAATAGATCTCACAGTTCTTGAAATCCGAAGGTTTCCGTGTCCTTGCAACCAAGAAAATGAGTTTAGCCTTGCATGTTTATTGAACAACTAATCAAAAAGATGGAAGAATGCATGATTTAGGGTTTCTTAGAGTAGGGGGGCGTTTTTCTCCTCTTGGGTGGCTGCCCCCCTTCTCTTCTCTCATTCTTTTTATATGCTAGGAAACCCTAATCTCTATTTTACAAAATAGTCCTCCCTTAAGTAGACAATTTACATTTAAGTAGTTCAATAACTATTTTCCTAAAAAAAAGAGAAATAGTTTTGCATGAAATCTTCAAGCTTTGACTTAGAGGAGCTACATTGCTGAAATAAAAACTTGGATGTCGGTTTAGATGCTTCGGAACGTAATCTGTACTCGTTTCTTCACGAAACCTGTTTGCTGGCAGAATTCAGTTGTCATCTTTGAAAAATCATATCTCCCTCATATGACATCGTTTTTGGCTGAATTTTGGAGCGTTTATAGCCCTTTGAGTCAGGAATCCAAAACAATTGAGTTTGCATCAATTGGACTTTTGTAGCTCTAGATATTCAAGTTGGAATGACCGAAGGTCGGCATTGGCAGATTGCGAGATTTGACTTTGAAAGCTGCGATTTCCATGCTCTTCCTTATTTTATTGTCTTGCCTTAGATGTCCAGAAAGGTATGGATGTTAGCTTTTTAATGCCACTGGAATCACTTCATTTCGACCTTTAGAGCTCATGTTCTGCACAAAACATCGACTGAACGTCAAATCTGCCAATTACCTTCAATTTACTCCTTTTTGCATCTTTCATCCAAAAGTGCCTTCAAAACATAAAACAAAGAATATCAAGGCATTTTATATATAAAACATAGGCAAAACACTAGTTAAATGTGGGTGAAACTATCAAATAATATGGTTGCATCACAAGCCGAGCTTGAGTCCCGAGAGGAAGAAGCAAAGGAAATGCAAGAGCAATTTGAGGAATGGCAAGACTATATCAGTAGTTTCGATGCATAACTAAACACTAAGGTAGCCGAGCTTGATATAGAGAAGGAAGAATTGCAAAGGGCCAGAAATCAGATTCAGTAGTTGGAAAAGATGGTTCAAATTTTGGAGACAAACAATGAATCATTAGCCGTCAGCAATGGAACATTGCTTTAAGATAACATCGTGTTCCATTACAAGATTGAACAAACTAACAGGCTAATTGACATGGTGGCTAGGAAGGCAAATGAGCTACGAGTGAAGGCTGCCAGGATTGCTAACAACCGCTATAGATACGAGGAATATTTGAATGAAGTTTCCTTTTTCATCAGGAATGTGGCCAATAGAGGAATATCATTCGAATGAAGACATTTTATATAAACCACTTTGTATTATGTCTACTTTTGGATTTTTATAATATGTATGAAATTTAATCAATCAAAGGAATTGGGCAAAACCTCTTTGTGTATATCAGACTTTGGATGTTACTTGTATTTGGCAAAGGAAGTCATGGATTAGCTCTTTAAATCCATATACGTGCATTTGCATCCATATTTATACATTCATTCATTATAACACACACGCATACACCAGGTCAAAATATAGGTCCCCAAAGAGCTTACAACACCCGACTTCGAGCAAGGAACATGGAAGATGAAGAGCGTGCTTACTGTGAAGCTCTTTTCCAAGAAGAGTTGGATTCCTTAAAGGATAGTGTGGCTCGCCTCACCGGCTTACTCGAGCAAGTACTAAGGAACACCTCGGGGGAAGGTCCTTCAACTAGGCTTGCCCCTCTCCCAGCAAACCAACTTGAAGAAATAATAGGAGAACATGCACAGGAGCCCTGACACAATCCAGCATTTGTGCAGCCAACAACACCAATACCAACACCTGCAGTCGTAGATGCATTCATTAATGAGTCCCATAAAACCAAGCCATATGAGGACGTTGATCAAGACAAAATGGCAGCACTAGAGGCCAGGATTAGGGCCATTGAGGGAATAGACTTATATGACCCTGTACGAGCTGTAGAAATGTGTCTAGTCCCTAATGTGGTTGTACCAAAGAAATTTTGAGTTCCTAAATTTATCAAATACACCAGCACTCAATGCCCTGTTACTCATCTCAAATCCTATTGCAATAAAATGACAGAAGTAGTTCACGATGAGAAGCTACTTATGCATTTCTTCCAAGACAGCTTAAGTGGAGCAGCGTTGAGCTGGTATATGAGGTTAGCTAATACCAGGATCCATACATGGAAGGACCTCATAGATGCTTTCATCAACCAATACAAATACAACATGGATATTGCTCCTGACAGAACTAGTCTGTCTAACCTGGAGAAAGGAGATAAAGAAAGCATAAGAGAGTATGCTCAAAGATGGAGAGATTTGGCAGCACAAGTCCTCCCCCCTCTCCTAGAAAAGGAAATGGTTGCTCTATTTGCTAACACGCTAAAAGTGCCATACTATGAACACGTGATGGGTAGTTCAACCCAACAATTCACGGATGTCGTGGCAGTGGCTGAACGTATAAAGCAAGGAGTAAAGAGTGGAAGGATCTCTACACCCGTGGAGAAAAAAGGTTTCGGAGTGAAGAAGAGAGAGATTGATCATGTTGAAAGTATTTATAGAAGCAAGAAAGGCCCTTTCCAAAGATATAATACGCAATCCTCTTCACCCCAAATTGCCAACACCAATTTCAACTTCCCGAGCCCAGCCAGAAAACTTGAACCCCAAAACCACCAAGTAAAAAACCAAGCGGAGAGTTTCCCCAAAAGGAACTACCAAAGAACCCAAGAACAATTGCCTCCATTGCCGTTACCCCTAGATGAAATGTACCAAAAACTACTAAGTATTGGGCAAGTAGTCCCTGTGCCTTTGATACCCCTACAACCACCTTACTGTAGTTGGTATAAACCGGATCTCACTTGCGAATACCATGCCGGTATAGCTAGACATAACATTCATACCTGCAACGCCTTCAAGAGAAAACTTTTGTAACTGATCAAAGCAGGATGGATAGCATTTGAAGATGCCCCTAATGTGAATGTGAACCCTCTACCTAATCATGCTTCAGGTAGTGGGTCTCTAAACATGTTAGAATTGGAACACTAAAAAATCTTAAAGGTGTCAATGGATAGGATCTACCAAATGATGGTAGATGCAAGGTACAAAGAGGGTAGCGAGAAGTGCTGTGAACTTCATAATATAAAGGGCCACATGATCAGCCATTGCGAGGGCTTTCACAAAAAAGTGCTACAGATGATGAGTCGTGGGTTGCTGCGAATTGAGAAAGCAATAAGTGAGAAGGTGTTCATGATGGAGGCACCAAATAAAGAGGTGTGTCGAGTACAATTCACTACCGGAAAGCCACCCAAATTGGTCCTATCCAAACCAGTAGTGGAACATAAAGGAAACTATAGTGCTTTACCTCACGACTATGGGTACTCTTTCAAGAGCACTCCGCAACCACCTGTTTTTCAATAAGAAATTGGGGGATTGACCCGTAGTGGCAGATGTTTCACTCCAGAAGAGCTGGAAAAACAAAGAAAAGCTAAAGGTAAAGAAAGGGTTGACATAACCGAGGAAATAAACAAACCTGTCACGGAAGAGGAAACCAACGAATTCTTAAAGCTAATGAAACACAGTGAATATAGTATTGTTGAGCAGCTCAACAAAACGCCATCAAGAATATCGTTATTTTCTCTGATTCTAAGCTCTAAGCCATATAGGAAGGCTCTACAAAAGGTATTGAATGAAGCCTACGTTCCTCAAGACATCAATCAAGAAACTATGGAACACTTAGTGGGAAGAATCCAGACCTCGAATTATATATACTTCACTGAAGATGAATTGTGTCCTGATGGTACTGGGCACAACAAGCCGTTATACATTACGGTGCGCTGCAAGGATATTCTGATCGAAAAGGTACTCATCGATAATGGTTCTGCACTGAAGGTCCTACCAATGCATATGTTGAAAGAAATGTCTGTCGATGAGTCACATATAAAGCCCAACACCTTGATGGCGAGAGCATATGATGGTTCGCCAAGACCAATAATTGGGACCCTAGAAGTAGAGCTATATGTGGGGCCGCAGCTGTTCTTGATAACATTATAAGTAATGGACATTCACCCATCTTACAGCATATTATTAGGAAGGGCGTGGATTCATGCAGCTGGAGCAGTGGCTTCTTCATTGCACCAGTGTTTGAAGTATATCATGAACGGAATGTTGATAACTGTCAAAGCTGAAGAGACAGTTTCCATGATAAAAAATGTGGCCATACCTTTTATTGAAACTGAAGATTGTAGAGATGGGAATATTCATGCTTTTGAAATTATGAACGGAGAATAGGTTCCTGAAGGCATAGTGTTGAGAAAGCCTAAAATCCTATAAATGACAAAGATGGCTGCCAAATGCTTTTTAAAAAATAGGGTTCCTTTTCAATGTAATCCTGGGATTAGAATGCCTAGCCTGATCAAGCTAAACTGTGCAAATCAAAGATTTGGGCTTGGATATAAGCCTAAGAAAGACGATTACAAGCGGGTCACTCAGTTTAAAAGAGAGGCAAGAATGGCGAGGATTGAAGGAAGAGAGCCAGAAGAAGAGGAACTTGTCATCCCACCACTCCAAGTATCTTTCCCAAGGGCTGCAGAAGTGATTAGATCTGGCATAATAGATCTCCACATCAATACCCTGGAGAGCCAAGAAGAAAAACAAATAGAGGAAGCGGATTTGGGGATGAAGGATGAAGTTTTGCCATAGCTCTCCATTCACACCATTGATGAACCTCCTGCCAGATTTTTCGTGTGAAGATTGGCTAAAGGGGAGGTGTACCAGAATTGGAAGATGGAGCCTGCTCCTATTGTGTTCAAAAAGTAATTGTTCTTGTTTGATAATGCTCGGACTTGTTTTGTCTTGTTTTGACTTGTGCTGAACTTGTTGGTATTTTAGCTCATGGTACCGTAAGATTTTCTATGTTAACCAAGCACTTTTGTTTTAATGAGATCATGCATTTTCTTGTGTCCAATGTGTGCCTGCATCTTTTATCTTTTCATGAATCACACTTACACGAGCACGCCTTGAACTTTCAGGAATCCTGAAAGTTCCATCGATTCACAAAGCCATTGCACTAAGAATAATTGGCCAAACTTTGATAATATGATTGCAATGGATGATGAAGAATGGGGAGAGGAAGATATAAGAGAGTTTACTAAGCTGGTAGAATGTTCAGAAAAGGTCTGGGAATCGGCCAGTGAGAAACTAGAAGCCATTAATGTGGGAGACGAAGAAGAAAATAAGGAATTAAAGATTGGCACTCTTTTTACAACTGAAGAAAGAAATAGACTAGTTTCTCTATTACACGAGTATATAGATGTTTTTGCCTGGACTTATGCAGATATGCCTGGTCTAGATACTGACATAGTAGTACATAAGATTCCTTTAATAGAAGGAAGCAAGCCAATCAAGCAGAAAACCAGGCGAATGCGTCCGGACATGTTACTCAAGGTAAAATCTGAGATACAAAAACAGTGGGATGTAGGGTTTCTAGATGTAGTCCAATATCCACAATGGGTAGCCAATGTGGTTGTAGTCCCAAAAAAGGATGGAAAGATTCAGATGTGTGTGGACTATAGAGATTTGAACAAGGCGAGCCCGAAAGATGATTTTCCTTTGCCCCATATAGACATTCTCGTTGATAATGCTGCAAGAAATGCTACATATTCTTTTATGGATGGATTCTCTGGTTATAATCAAATTAGAATGGCAGAAGAAGATAAAGAGAAGACCACTTTTGTCACACCTTGGGGGACGTTTTGTTATAAAGTAATGCCATTCGGATTGAAGAATGCTGGAGCCACATATCAAAGAGCAATGGTTGCCCTGTTCCACGATATGATGCACCA
The DNA here is from genome assembly GCA_018804465.1 of Populus tomentosa. Classification (NCBI taxonomy): domain Eukaryota; kingdom Viridiplantae; phylum Streptophyta; class Magnoliopsida; order Malpighiales; family Salicaceae; genus Populus; species Populus tomentosa. The sequence goes on from CM031971.1 coordinate 17,134,996, forward strand.
AGAAGTGGAAGTTTATGTGGATGACATACTTGCAAAATCGAAGAAAGAGGAAGATCATGTGCAAGTGTTAAGAAGACTATTTGAAAGGTTGCGGAAATTCCAGCTAAAGTTGAATCCTGCAAAATGCTCATTCGGGGTGAAAACGGGAAAACTATTGGGCTTTATAGTAAGCGGTCGAGGAATAGAAGTTGATCCTGATAAAGCTAAAGCTATTCAGGAGATGCCTGCCCCTAAGACAGAAAAGGAAGTAAGAAGTTTCCTCGGGCGCCTGAATTACATAGCTCGGTTTATATCCCAGTTGACGGTGACTTGTGAACCAATTTTTCGTTTGCTCAGGAAGAAAAATCCTGGAGTATGGGACAACGATTGTCAGGAAGCCTTCGATAAAATAAAAAGGTACTTGCAAAACCCACCATTGTTAGTACCTCCAACACCGGGGAGGCCTTTGATTCTATACTTGACAGTAACAGAAACAGCGATGGGCTGCGTGCTGGGACAACATGATGAGTCATGAAGGAAGAAGCAAGCTATTTACTACTTGAGTAAAAAATTCAATGATTGTGAGTCGAGATATACAACAATTGAGAGGTTGTGTTGTGCCTTGGTTTGGAGTGCGAAAGGACTCCGGCAGTATATGTTATACTACACAACTTGGTTGATTTCGAAATTAGACCCGCTCAAGTATATTTGTGAAAATCCTTACCTGTCAAGTAGAATAGCAAGATGGCAAGTGTTACTGGCAGAATATGACATTGTCTTTATGACAAGAAAAGCTGTAAAAGGAAGCATAATTGCCGATCATCTTGCAGATCATGCCATGGAGAACTACGAGCCGCTAAACTTCGACCTCCCAGATGAAGATGTGATAGTAGTCGAAGGTGAAAGTGGAGAAGGCGGTCAGTGGACCCTTTACTTTGATGGGGCAGTAAACGTATCAGGAAAATGGGGCCAGAGCTGTAGTGATTTCCCCAGAAAATAAGCAGTATCCTGTTTTAACAAGGTTACTGTTTAAATGTACCAATAACACTGCGGAGTATGAAGCCTGCATCATTGGCCTGGAAGCTGCTCTAGAACTTAAGGCCAAGAAGCTTGAGGTTTTCGGGGATTCCTTACTAATTATCTGCCAAGTCAAAAGTGAGTGGCAAACTAAGGATGAGAAGTTGAAGTTGTATCAAAGTTATCTCTTGAAGCTAGCCGACGAATTTGAAGAAATCAAATTCACCCATATAAGCAGAGATAAGAATCAATTTGCTGATGCCTTAGCAACCTTAGCTTCAATGACACAAGTTGATTCTAAAAGCAAGATCCAACCAATAAATATCGAAGTCAGAAGCTTCCAAGCCTATTGTTGCTTAATTGAAGAATCTCCAGATGGGAAACCATGGTACAATGACATCAAGAAGTTTCTCCAGCATCGAGAATATCCTGAAGGGGTTTCCAAGATAGATGAAAAGACTTTAAGAAGAATGACCATGAATTTTTACTTGGATGGGGAAATTTTATATAAAAGGTCATTTGATGGGACTCTGCTCAGGTGTTTGAATGAAAATGAGATTGAACAAGCATTAAAGGAAGTCCATGAGGGGATCTGTGCTACACATGCTAATGGTCATACAATGGCGAAACAAATTCAAAGGTCTGGATACTTCTGGTTGACCATGGAGAGAGATTGTATAGATTATGTCAAAAAATGCCATAAGTGTCAAATACATGGCGACAAGATAAATACACCTCCGGCGCCTCTGTTCAATATGATCTCGCTTTGGCCTTTTGATATGTGGGGTTTAGATGTCATAGGGCCAATCAACCCTAAAACGAGCAATGGGCATAGATTCATTTTGGTGGTCATCAACTACTTCACCAAATGGGTAGAAGCCAACTCTTACGCCCATGTAACGCAAAAAGTAGTCAAGAGATTTATTGAAAAGGATTTGGTCTGTCGTTATGGTTTGCCAGCAAGATTGGTAACTGACAACGCCCAGAATTTCAATGGGAAGCTGATTGATGAATTGTGCACCAAATGGAAGATTAAACACCTCAATTCTTCCCCTTATAAACCAAAGATGAATGGGGCAGTCGAAACACCTAACAAGAATCTCAAGAAGATTATCCAGAAAATGGTGGTCACCTACAAGGATTGGCATGAGATGCTCCCATATGCACTTCATGCGTACCGTACCACAGTTAGAACTTCTACAAATGCCACCCCATACTCTTTAGTATATGTGCCCTTAGAAGTAGAAATCCCATCACTGCGAATCCTGAAGGATGCAGAACTGGACGAATCAGAATGGGCAAGGTCAAGATTTGAGAAACTAACCTTGATCGATGAGAGAAGACTAGCAGCTATCTGCCATCACCAGTTATACCAAAGCAGGATAGCCAAAGCTTACAACAAGAAGGTCAAACCAAGGGTGTTCAAGGAAGGGGATTTGGTGTTAAGGAAGATCCCACTAGCATCAAGAGAAGATCAAAGCAAGTGGGCACCAAACTACGAAGGGCCATATGTAGTGAAAAAGGCTTTTTTTGGAGGGGCTTTAATTTTGACTACTATGGATGGAAAGGATCTACCAAGACTCGTAAACTCAGATGTTGTAAAGAAATACTATGCCTGATGTATTTACCTTTTTCAATCAATGAAATTGAAGTTTGGCCAAGATTTCTTTAGTGTGTTTCCCCTAAACTTATGCATGATCTCATGTTTTGATAAAAAATTTTGGGAATTCAAAGTCTTAGTACAAAACTAAAGTCAAATTGATGTTTGTTCTAACAAACAAGTTCTGAGAATTCAAGTGATGTCCTGACACTCAAAAAAAAAAACCTAAAAGACAACCCAAGCACCATGAAATAACTTCAAAGCTGAGTTTTATTTGAATGAATAATGAGAAATCACTTTGCATACTCGCATGAAAGCAAGGCTTACCAATCCTAAATACATGCATTTGAAATGAAGAAAGTCCATCTTTGATAATTCTTTCACAAGGCTGAAATATATCATTTGCTATCCCCTTTTGAGCCTAATAAATTTTTCTTGAAAAATAACCTTGGCTAGGATCATACCCTACACTGGGGGGGCAAGTGTTAAAAAAATCCTTAATGATTGAAAGTGCTCAAATAACTCAACGATTGAAAGTGCCCAAACAATACTAGGGGGCATAAAAGAAAATTCTCAATCATCAAAGGTGTCCATACAAAGCTAGAGGGCATGAAGAAAAATCCAAAGGATCCAAAAATTTTGAGCAAAAAAAAAAAAAACAAGGCCAATGCAATGATGCTCAAAATCAAATGAAGAAAACAAAAACAAAGAGAAAAAGCCCAAGCCCAACACTGGGGGGCACCGTGGACCATTTTACAAATCAATTCCAAGGTCCAGAAATGTATGAACAAAAGAGTTTGGGATATAAGCACTAGTGATCCTTAGTCTTAAAGCCCCTTAAACACCCTTTGAGCCTACAAATATCCTTTTCTTCATAGCCAATAGCCCAAGCCTACATTACATGCCTAATCAAGCCTTTTCTGATCAAAGGCAAGCAATCTGGATCGGTAGGCAGTGCTTTCTCATGCGAAACAAATTCATTATTCACGCAAATAAAATGAATGCTTTGAAAACGATTCTCAATAACCCTCAAATTGAAATTTAAACCTTTTGTGACCAACTAGATGTCACTTTGTGTTCTTCACATTTTCACCGAAATCAAAACAAAAAGTTTTCATCACTTCTGAAAACCTCTCCATAGGAATCACTTGAATTTCTTTAGAATGAGTTTGCTTTGAATCGATGTTAAAATGATTTCTGTGTCTGGAATAGCTTTGAAATTCTAAAAATTTTGCATGAAAACAACTCCTTGTCAAAAACCACACCTACCTTCACATAGCCTCATCCTCAAACTTGATCCGAATACTTGGGGGCATGATCAAGCTAGAGGGCAATTCACCAAAACATATAGGGTTGGCTCCATGCTTCCCCTTCTAAGAAAATGGAAAATGTTGGGTTGAGCTGGAAATCTCTTCAGATAAAGGTTTGAGGGATAAGATGTATGTTGATATCATATCCTGCCCAAGGGTCAAGATCACAAGATGTGACTCGAGTAAGCAAGAGTGAAAAGAGCCATTAAAGCTTACTATCAGACACTCCAACTTTTGAGAAAAAGAAAGACAACATGAAGAAGAGGGGACCTATATTTATCAGGTAAGTATACATGCGTATTGATCACGATGCATCCTTGACATATCAGTGTCTTACCATTACTTTTTTTGAGCGGGCATTGAGCCCCCATCATTTAGATAGTATGCTTTCTAGCCCTATCGTCTTTCTCTTTGAGTGCGCCTAAGAGTCCTCGACCATCTCGGATAGTGTGTTTTCTAACCCTACCTCCTTTCGAGTGTACTTTTCAGCCCTCATTCTCCTTCGAGTCCTATCATGGCCATTACAATGAAACCATTTTGAGAAATTCTCGCATTTCTCACCACCTCTAAAATTTTCACCAGAGCAGGTCACCTAACACAACAAGACCACTTTGAAAATTTTCGTGTTTTTGAAAACATCTTTGTATTTTTCAAAACCTTTCCTGGACAGGTCACCCAACACAACAAGACCACTTTGAAAATTTTTGTATTTTTGAAAAAATCTTTGTATTTTTCAAAACCTTTCTGGGCAGGTCACCCAACACAACAAGACCACTTTGAAAAATTTTCGTATTTTTGAGAAAATCTTTGTATTTTTTCAAAACCTTTCACGTGGGCAGGTCGCCTAACACAATAAGACCTCTTTGAAAAATCGTGGTATTTTTCATCAAAAAAAAATCTCTGAAAAATATGTGTTTTTCACATGGGAAGGTCACCCAGTACTTTTCTCCTAGGTAGATCACCCATGATAAGTCGATCATTTCAAAATCTTTGGATTTTTAAAAAAAAACCTTCCAGTTTTTCCTCTGAGTGCGCTTTCCAGCCCTCAAAAGGATTCATTATTTCTCAATATGATGAGTCAACCATTTCTTATCTTTCTTTTTTCATCTTTACAATGCTTCCTATCTAAAGACCCTGATGAGACAGAGACTTTCAATCGCAAGCCTTGTAAAGAGGGGGGCAATTCTGGGTTATTCCCCCAAAATAAAAAAAATAATAAAGACAAAAAAATAATAAAGGCTGGCAACGTGGAGAAAATATGCCGAGAAATCAAATTGCAATTTTTGAAGGAGATTCAAGACCTATTATCGCCCCATTGTGCCCAAAATTGGAGGAAAAAATATAAATTCAAGGTTAAATTAAATGATTATTGGACAAATTTGCATAAAAATTAAGTCCAATAACATAATTAAATTTTTAATAGGCCAATTTGATTTAATCATGGGCCAAATTAAATTTTAATTATGTTTAAGAATTAATTTAGGTCCAAATAAAGGATTTAATTAAGTGCAAGGACTTAATTATACTTTAAATGGGTCAAATTAATTTTATTTGGGGCTTAATTGGAAAAAAAATTAAGTTTGGGAGCCTAATTTGGGCTTAATTGAAAAAATTGGAATTTTAAGAGACCAAATTTAATTTTTACCAAGTTAATTGATTGAAATCAGGGGCCAAATTGAAAGAAAATTGAAGTTTTAGGGCCAATTAGGGGTTAAATTGACAAAATCCAAAACTAAGGACCAATCTGCAAAAGGCGCCAAACTATAGGAGTCTAATTGACAAAATCTGGGGGTCAAATTGAAGAATTTAAAAACGGCGCCGTTTTTGTGTTAAAAAAAAAAGGGGCGGAAAGGACCAGGCGACGCGTCGCCTGGTTACTATTCATCTTCTTCCCCATAAAGCTGCCCGAGGAGATGCTTTCCAGGCGCGTTTTCTGACTCGTATGGCCCCCAAATCCGACAAAGTGTGCACCAACATGTCCACCTGAAACCCCTTTATCCCGGGGAATGGTCCGGTCGAGTCGACAAACTTTGAAACGGCTCCGTTTATTGGCCCAAAGTGGCCACCACGGGCAGTCTGCAACCTTGGATTGCCAAATTTAACAGTTCGAGGTGCACACTTTGAACCAACGGCTTGGATTCCTCGAGTCGAATCAAGGGCTGAGACTTTTTCCCCGTTAAATACAAGATTACCCTCTCTCCATCCCTATAAATAGGAGCCAATTTCATGCTCAGGGAAAGGAGAAAATGGATCTCAAAGTTGGCAAAACAATCATCTTTTCCTACCCGGTTTTTCCTGCAACCAGCCCTCTCTTTCCTTTTTCTCTCTGTCGTGGCCTCCAGCCGCCACCACTGATCTCGCCACCGTCCTTCCCATGAAACACCATATCCCATCCCTCACCCAGCAACCTCACCGAAGCCTGCAACATCTCTCTTTCTCTCCCTCTCTTCTCTGCAAAACCTTTTTTTATCTCTCCACCACCGCAACCCCAATAGCAGCAGCAGCAGCAGCGGAAACCACTCTTTCCAGCGGCTTCCACTCCTACCAGCAGCAGCCCGGGTAGCAGCTCCCTCCTCAGCCACACCAACAGCTCCAACCGTGAGCTTTCCTTCTCCTCTGTAGGACCCGTTTCATTCTTCTTCCAGCCGGGACCAGTGCACGCCGTGGCCTCGCCGCCTCCAGTCACACCGTGCGCCACCAGCCGGGCCGCCAGCTATCTCCACGCCAGGTAATTCTCTCCTCCCCGCTCCACCATTTTCTTCTTCGTTCTTCGTAGCCGCTACATGCAGAATTCATTTTTGCATGCAGTGGCTAATTAATTAGTCACTTGCTTGGGCCGGGCTAGTTCTGGCCCAGCCCAAAAAAAAATTAAATCATTTCAAAAAAAAATTAATTTTTTAAAAAAATATTTTTTTACCAAGTTTTGCTTAATATTGAGTTGTATACTTACATTGTAAGATACAAGTTTGGCATTAAAATACCCGGTTTTCTTCGAAAAAAAATATTTTATTGCATACGGCCAAGTCCTAAAAATTTTCCATGTTTATTTTTTCAAAAAAAATTACATCTTTCTCACGTTTTGAAAATCCAAAAAAAAATGGATATCATAACTAGTTTATGATTATCCATTAGGGTTTGACCAAAATATCAAAAACCTTTTTCCAATCTTTTTTTTTAGGATCCAGATGTAGACTTTAATATTTGAAAGGTGTAAAATTACATGATAAAGTACACCCTTAAGTATTAAAGATACAAGGTGTAAATAAATTTCATTCAGACTTTAGAATGGTTAGGATTTAACCCAATAAGGTAGAGACTCCCTCACGAAGGGAGATCTACCTTGAACCTTAGAAAAGAACAGCAAATAGAAACTCGACCTAGAAAAGCAATTAAACAATAATGCAGCTTACCTTAGGTAGGGTGCACTGGGGGTGATGCGTCTTCCCCTTGCACAACCAGTCCCTTATTCAGACTCTCGCAGACCTTAGGTTCCTAGTGACCATAATACTAGGTGGCGACTCCAACGAACCAAGCAAAAAAATGAAAAATAAACAAAAAAATTGCCAGCCGATGCCGCGCGGATTTTGACGTGCGACAGTTAGCATAAAATTGTATATTATGAAAAGTAAGCCCAAAACTAGCTAAGCTTGTCCAACTATTGGATGTATTTAATTCATTAAAGCCTAATCATTTTTTATTGATATATGAAAGCTTGAATTGGCCTAAATATTCTAAATAAATCCAACGAGTATCTCTTTGATTTTGTTGGCTCTTAACCTCATAATTAGCCTAATTGGCGCCTCTAGTAAATTCCTCGGTGTTGTAGGCTAATTTGCATCATTCTTTCTTTTCTCAAAATAATTTGATCTTAAATCATCATATACATCAAACAAATAAAGATTAGAAATATTAAAAGTAGCACTAACATAATACTTATTGGAAATGCCATTGATCCTCTCTAGAATTTGAAATGGATTATCTCCTTTTGTTTACAGCTTTGATTTTTTATGGGCTAAAAATCTCTCATTATGTATATACACTCAAACCCGATCACTTGGTTAAAAAATAACATGTCTACACCATTTGTTAGCTTTTGTTGCATATTGGTCACTCTTTTTTTATATGTTGTTAAACACTCTTATGGAGTGCCTTCACCATTTGAGCTTTTTTACTACTATCAAGACTAACTTTTTCATCAACAAATAAAAAAATTAAATTTCATGGAGTTAACATTTTAAAACCATAAATAATTTCATATGGTAAATAATCATTAGAGGAATGTGTAATTTGATTATAAGCAATAAATAATAATCAGTCTTTCTAATTCTTAAGATTCTTTTGAGTGACAACACATAAATACATAGTTAAAGTGTTATTTACAACTTTCATTTGTCTATCTATTTGTGGATAACAAGTAATCGAAAACAATAACTTAGCTCTCAACTTTCTTCATAAGACCTTTCAAAAATAACTAAGAAACTTGACATCATGATCTAAAACTATGCTCATAGGAACCCTATGAAGCCATACTATATCCTTAAAGAACAAATCACTTATATTAATTGCATCATTAGTTTTATGACATGATATGAAATGTATTATCTTACAAAATTTATTTACAACCATAATATAGAATATCGACCCCCTTTTGACCTAGATAACCTTAAATTAAAATCCATAGAAATATCTACCCAAGGTTCCTTATATACAAGTAAATAAGTATACAAACTATGTAGTAAGACTTTAGACCTAACTTGTTTACATGCAATGCTTCTATCACACACTTTTTAACATTAAAATATTCATGCAAAATATCTAGAGCCTTTTTAACACTAAAATTCCCTATTAAATCACCTCTACGAGCTTCATGAATAAGTAATTCATGCATAAAACTACCAAACACATATAATTTATTATATTCGAACAAGTAACCATTAAGTTTATAAAAACTTTCCAAACACTAACTTCTCACGAGCAACATACACATTAGTGAAATCACAATCATTGGTATACAATTCTTTCATATATTTAAATCCTAAAAATTTCACGTTCATAGTATAAAAAAGAATATATCTTTGCAATAATGCATCAGACACTATATTTTCCTTATCTTGCTTGTATTTGATCATATACGGAAACATTTCAATGATATCCTCTCACTTGACATGTCGCCAGTTCAACTTAACTTGTCCTTTCAGATATTTCAATGATTCATGATCCAAATAAATCATGTATTCTTTAGTCATAAGTAATGTTGCTAACTCTCCAAAGTTCTCTCCAAAGCATAAAGCTCTTTATCGTAAGTAAGGTAATTTAATGCAATGCTACTCTGTTGAGCTTTGCTCTAAATTAGGCAATAAGTCATATATTATACATTAAAATGGCTATAATAACTATTTTTAAGGTATCATATTCAATCTTAAATTTTTTTAGTAAACTAAGGTAAAACTAATAATGGTGTTGAACAAATATTCTCTTTAAGAAGTTTAAATGCATTATTTTGTTTAAATCCTTATTTAAAACCTACTAACTTTTTAACAATTTCAGTTAAGATGTGGTTAGAGTACTAAAGTCTTTAACAAATCATTTATAAAATTTAGACAAACCATGAAAACTTCTTATCTTAGTGATCAATTTAGGTGTATGCCATTATTGGATAAACTTAACTTCTTTTCTCAGCCATTTCAATACCTTTTGCATTAACAACATAATCTAGAAACACAATTATTTCCATAAAAAAGTACACCTTTTCAAATTAGCATTACAACAACTCTTTATGCAAAGCATCAAGAACATTATGTAAATGTTCAACATGTTTATTCAAACTCTTACCATAGATCAAAATATCATTAAAATAGATAACTACAAATCTGCCTATAAATGAAAATAGCACATAATTCATCAATCTCATGAAAGAATTAGGTGTATTAATAAGATTAAAAGGCATAACTAACCATTCACATAAACCATACTTAGTTTTTAAAACAGTTTTTCATTTGTCACCCTCTTTCATTCTAATATGACGATATCCTTTTTTCAAATCAATTTTCATAAATACACAATAATAATGTAATTCATCTAACACATCATTAAGCCTAGGGATATGATGTCTATATTTTACCATAATATTATTGATAGCGTACCAATCTACACACATCCTCTAAGTTCCATAATTTTTAGGCACAAATAGCACTAGAACAACACTTGGACTCATGTTCTATCTTAAATACCCCTTTGACATCAACTCCTTAACTTGCCTTTAAAGTTTTTTTTGTCTTTTTTGGATTACTTCGATAGGCTGGTCAATTAGGAATCATAGTGTCGGGTGCAAGATCAATCTGATCTTTGATTCTTTTTATCGATAGTAAGTCACTAGAAATCTCATCGGGTAATATATCTTCAAACTCCTACAATAAAGAAACAACCATACTAGGAAGACAATGACCAAGTTTGTTAGTGTTAAAATAAGTCTCTTTGTATAAAAGTGCAATCATCGACTTCTTAGAATAAAAAACATTTTTGATCTCATTGTTCTTTACATAAAAACTTAGATTCTTATTTATTTTTTCACACTCTTTTATTTTTTTTTCATCATTTTTTCTTCTCTCATGTTTTTTCTCTAAACTCATAGTCTCACTTGTATTTTCACTCCCCTCTACCTTGTTTTTTTTTTTTTCATTTTAACTTTGACTGGTTTTTGTAGATTTGTTTCGATAATAATGATACAAGTGTGATGAAAGTTTCATCTTTTACAAAAGTATATCTATTCCTAAACCCATCATATATAATTTTTCTATCAAACTGCCATAAAAATCCTAATAACAAGTGACTTGTATGCTTAGAAACTACATTATAAAAAACATCATCAGAATACTTTCTAATAAAAAATGACACCAAGACCAGTTTTGTAACCTTTATTTCATCATATTTTTTTTAACCATTAAAGCCTATAAGGTTTATGATATTTAATAGTGTTCATATTCAATTTCATAATAAATATAGTAATAGCAATATTAGCACAACTCTTCCTATCTATAATCATATTATATACTTTGTTGTTGATATGACATTATATGAAATATATTATCTCTTTGTTGCTCCACATCATATTCCTTGATCTGAACATTAAATACATACCAAATTCTTAACAATTCACCCTCAACTAGATACTTTACATCCCTATTACTACAGTCATCAAGTAATGGCATCTCATCATCTTTAGATCTATCACTTTCTGATTTAATCTCATTGTGATCCTTTAAAATCATAACTTTTTTATTTAGATATTGAGAAGTTATGTGTCCAACCCTAAAACACCTAAGATGTTTAATATCATGGTTACAAGTAGGTTGAATATCAAATTTACCTTTAGAATTACCAGCAATCTTTTTTTTTGCCTTAGCAGGTTTGACCTTATAATTGGCCTTGTTTGAACAGCCCTATCTCTCTCTTATAATGTGGCCTCCATGATGAGAAAGAACACGAATTACTTGTCATTTACTACTCTTACATTTTTGTTGCCTTTTACCTTTTATAGCTATATGTATCATCTCTTCTAACTCAATATAATGTTGTAATTCTACTTCATTTACAATATCATGAATCAATCCATTTAGAAATCTTGTCATTATTGCTTATATATCCTTCACTATTTTAGCTATAATCATAGCAATTTTTATCTTTTTATGATAATCCTTTATACCCTTAAACTTTTAAGTTAGACTCTGCAACCTTTGATATAAACCTCGGTAGTAGTGTCTCAGAATAAATCTTTTCCTCATAATTGTTTTCATATCCTTCTAAGTAAGAATGGGTCTCTGATGGTTTCTTCTTTTACCCAATATAAGTTGATCCCACTAAATAATCAACTTTGTTTATACTAGTTATTGCAAACACCATCATATAGTTATGGTAATGAAAAATAAACTCAATTTTCTTTTCCAACACTAAATAAGCCTCAGGATTGTTTCTACCTTGAAATGTTGGAACTTTCATCTTAATACTACCCAAGTTTTTATCCAAGCCATTGTGATACCTAAAATCTCAAATTTCACCCCTATGGTTGAACTGATCACCTTTATAAAAAACCATCTGCCATTTGGTTTTTAGGCTCTTGAAACCTATCTTTAGCTCCCTTATTGTCATTCTCATCAATAAACTCATTTATAGGTGGTGTAACTTGCCTTTCTAGCTTTCTAACCTCTAGACCCTTATAATTCCTTCCTCCTCATAAGTTATTACTCTGATCTATCAAAAACTCTCTTAAACATTAATTCCACCCTTTTTTAATTGTTGTTGTATAACATGTATAAAAAAGGTATGATCTTTTAGTGGTGATGATACATGTTTAGAAGACATTGTTAGAGTTTGAGAAACAACAAAATATATCATCAAACACTCTCTTATGTGTATACACTTAAATAGATATCACTTTTTTCGTGTTTTAATCAAATATAGTTTTTCATGATAATATGCTCATCTTCTTACCTTTTACCTCTCATACTCATCTTTTCAATCCTTTAAGTAATGTCTAACAATGTCATCCTTATATTTTTGGATTCAAAGGAGCAAGAAACAACAAAAAAATAAAAACTTCACAATGTCATCCTTATATTTTTGGATTCAAAGGAGCAAGAAACAACAAAAAACTACATAGAGAATAAAATACGAATATGAAAAAAATAACAAAATGAATCAAATACAAATACAAATACAAATACAAATGAAAATGTAAAAAAAATGAATGTAAAAGCAAGAAACTAATGTAATAAGACTATAATAAACTCAAAGTAACACTAGAATAATGATTTCAACTGAAACTAATAGTCTTAAACTAAGAAAAAAATCTTATTAACACAAACTAACTAATAGTTAATGATTTCACAACTTTAGACTTACCTAAACCTAAATGTGTCCAAATAAACCCAAAATCAATACTTGAAACTAAGATACCTAATACCCTAAGAATATCAAATATAGGTGTATATCTTTTAATTTTTAAATTCAGACTTTTAATGATTCAATTTACGATGAAAATTCTACTGCCAATAAGTTACGATCTCTTTAATCTTTTATTTTTCTTTTTTGTTTATACTTTATTGATTTATAATAATTGAAATTCAAATCAACTTTGTTTATACTAGTTATCGCAAACAATTAAATTTGATGAAACAATAAAAATTAACACATAAATTGTAATATAGATAAATAGAACTTAATTTTAGAGCCTTGCTACCAAGTGATACGAACTTGGCGAGTAAGAACCCTTGAACCCACATATAAGAAAGAACAAAACCAAGAAATATAAAATCAAATTTGGCAAACAAAAGCTTGACATAATGATTACTTGAGCCGAGACACTGAAACTATTAAAATGAAACCCCCACCTAGTAATTATAAAAGAATCACGAACAAGAAGTATAATGAAGAACACCACAAAGACAATTGATCTTTGATAAGTCTAAAAAAAGTTCTTGAAGAACCAAAAGTAAAAGCAAACCTCACACATATAATAATAATTATGAATAAACCAATTTGAAAGGAAAAATCTAATTACAAGCTAAATAACCATATTTATACCAGGTAAAAATACCATAAACAAGGCTGGAAAAATATTAAATGAGTATTATTAGAAAAAATAATCCTAAACAACCTACAAAAATAATGCAATTTCCGTATACTAGCTTTTGGATCTTATCATAGGGTATTCTAAATGTTCGATCGCTATGGAATTTTAACCCTATATAAAATAAGGCTTTTGTACTCTTATAAAAAAAATATTAGCATGTTTCAATGGTTAGATCAAATCTTATATTTGTTAGCGTAAAACTATGTATTAGAAAAAAATAAGCCTAGAATCATCAATAATGTCCTAGAATGAAAAAAAAAAAAAAAACCCTTTAAAATAAGCTTGTTGTTGCCCCTTGGTTCCCTTTTAAGACATGGACTCCTTGTTAACTTTATTTTCATATTAGATAAGAATTTTTGAGTTGTCAAACTTATATAATATAAACTCTTTTGCTATCATAAATTGTTTCACACATAATAAAGACGGTTAAACTTACATTGAATCAATAAAACACATGGAAAAACTTGATTAATCAAGGTTGTAACCTACTCTATTTGGATAGCCCACCATTGCAAAAATAATTAGACCCATGTTGTAGATGGATCATGCCCCTCTTGTATGTAAAATAAATTAATTAAGATTTAATCATGACTTTTAGACTCTTTAAAATTCACAATTCAGATCACTATAAAATTCTAAAATTATATAAAAATTAGGCCTCTGGAATCTTTTGGTAAAATATCATCCCAATCCAACAAATGAATAAAAAATTATGCTTGTTAGCGTAAAATTATGCACTAAAAAAATAAGCTCAAAATCGACTTAATAAACCCAAAATTGACTTAAGCGTGTCTAACTCTTGCATAGATTGCATTAATAAAATCATGATAATTCTTTATTGATGTTTGAAAGCTTGACTTGGGCTAAATATCTTGAATAAGTCTATTAAGTGTCTCTTTAAGCTTTCTGATCCATTGACCTTGTCATTAGTCTAATTGGCACCTATTAATATTGTAGGTTGATTTGTATCGGGTGTGGCTATGTTTGTGATTTTGGCTAAGGATTTTTTTTTTTTTGTTGTTCTTCTTTTTCTTCTTTGCTTTGACAAGCTAAATGGATCCTTTGCAAGAATGTGTGTGTTTTTTTTAATGATTTTCTCATGCCCCCTCGTTTTTTTCTAGATGTCATTTATTTATATTGTATAGGATATTCTGTATGAAAAGAAAAACTAAATTGCAAAAATAATGTTACGCAATTTATATTGTTTCCTTCTTGATCATGAATTCCTAATGAATTAAATTTTTTTTTCTTAATGTATAGGATATCTTTCAATAATTTTTCAATTTTTTTTAAGGGATGTTTATGGATATAGTTGGGTCAGGTTTGGGCTTATAATTATATTCAACCCAACTTCTAATATTTAACAAATTATAAACTTGATTCATTTAATTTTTTTTTAATCCAAGCAAATTAAATATATCGAGTTGGGCTAAATTTCTTAAGAATAGTATAAACATCCATAAGTTGGGCCTTATAATGCTGACTTCCAGGGGTTGAACTTAATTGGAATTAAAATTTAGGCTCAATAAATTATACAAACATTGTTATAAATTGTAACAAATAATTTATACTTGATATATTATCTGAATGAATTGACTAAATGGAAGAATCAATTGGATAAAAAAAACATACAACAACAAATTAAGTTTGTTATTATAGGGTATATAGGTTGTGTTGGGTTTCAAAAATCACAACGTGCTGCCTAATATTTCAAATAAATTTCTTAGGTTTCTAGATCTAATATCATCTGTAATATTCATATTATCTGACTTTGATGAGTTTGGTCGAGTCAAATAATATAAATATTACAAATGAACTAATTTTTTTTAACACCCTAATTTTTCTTGACCCTCTTATTTATTTTTCTTTTTTCTCTTTTGCATATTCTTCCCTTTTTATTTTTAGTCTCTACTCTTCTTAGTCCCCTGTGCTCTCTTTCTTTTTATTTCACTTCCTAGACTCTTTTTTTTTCTTCTTATTATTTATATTATCATCATAATAAAAACTAAATACCAAAAAATAAATTAGATACATATAAAAATTGAGGGTGAAAAATTGATTATGACAATGTCTATGCTCTATATTTTTTACAAATTTGAACACATCTCATCATTTAAATTTTTGCCTATAATCAAGAACTAATAAAATAAAGGGAGGGGAATTTCCTTATTCTCCATTATTACTCAACTATAAAGAGGAGTGAGTAACAATTGAAAATCTAGAAAAAGCAACTTATCAATAAGAAAAAAAAAAAATAAGATGTGCATCAAGCAACTTATTTAGAAAAACCAATGGAAATAAAGAAATAAAAGTGCAGCAAAAATATAGAGAAAGAAAAGGAATCGCCTCTTAGGACGGCCGTCGTATTTTAGTTTAATAAAAGATGCATGTGGAATTAAGAGAAACCTGTTCTAATAAAGTGAGTTAGATAGAATTATTAGCCTGATACAGGTATTCTAACATAAAGAACCATGCTATAATTTTATTCAAAATACAGGGAATAAAGCTTGAGCATGGGCTATGGTACAGAATTGTGGGCTTTTGGGAAATGGCATTTTAGCTTAGGTATTGGAGAATCAAAGGGTAATCTTACCAGCCAGCCTGCTAGCTGCGAGCAATTGTATATCTCTATGTGCAAACCACTGATAAAACCCTAAAAAAAAGCAAAGCCATCTGCAATGGCGGACCTTCTTGTAGAACAACCCCGAGAAATCACCATCTCTAAAACCTTCCCTACAAAACCAAAGCTAAAAACCAAAGCTAAAACCCCATCGAAAAGCCCGGAATCCAAATACTGGTCCTCCTTCAAATCCCACCAAATTTCAAACCTCATCTCCTCCATCCCTTCCATTGATTTCTCACCTATATCCCCACACCAATTTTCCGCCACGAATTCCGCCTCCCTCACTCTCTTCTCCTCCCAAACACTCTCTCCCAACTCCACCATCTCCTTCTCCGATGTTGTCACCTCCTGCTCCTTCCGCTGCGACGGCTCCCTGATCGCTGCCTCCGATCTCTCCGGCCTTATTCGGGTATTCGATGTAAAGACACGAACCCCGCTTCGTCGCCTGAAGTCCCACGCGCGCCCTGTTCGTTTTGTTAAGTACCCGTTACTCGATAAGCTACATTTGGTGTCTGGTGGTGATGATTCTGTTGTTAAATACTGGGATGTTGCAGGAGAGAGTGTGGTTTCGGACTTGTATGGTCACAGGGACTATGCGAGGTGTGGTGATTGCTCTCCGATTAATGGAGAGATATTTGTTACTGGGTCTTATGATCACACGGTAAAGCTGTGGGATGTGAGGGTTGATAGTAAGGAATCAGTTATCGAAGTGAATCATGGAAAGCCAGTTGAGGATGTGATTTTTTTGCCCTCAGGCGGAATGGTTGCGACTGCAGGAGGGAATAGTTTGAAGATATGGGATTTGATTGGAGGAGGGAAGATGGTTTATTCGATGGAGAGTCATAACAAGACTGTTACTTCTATTTGTGTAGGGAAAGTAGGGAAAGAGAGTGGAGAGGAGGCTTTGCAGTATAGGATTTTGAGTGTGGCTTTAGATGGGTATATGAAGGTTTTTGATTATGCAAAAATGAAGGTTACTCATTCCATGAGGTTTCCTGCCCCGCTTATGTCCATTGGGTTTTCTCCGGATTGTATGACGAGGGTCATTGGGTCTTCCAATGGGATTATATTTGCTGGGAGGAGAAAAGGAAAGGAGGATGTGGGAGAGAGTAAATCAGGGAATTTTTGGGCGCTAGGCAGTGCAGAGGAACCACAGAGGCGGGCTTTGAGGCCAACATATTTTAGGTATTTTCATAGGAGTCAAGGGGAGAAGCCAAATGAGGGGGATCATTTGATAATGAGGCCAAAGAAGGTGAAATTGTCGGAGCATGATAAGTTGTTGAAGAAGTTTAGGCATAAAGAAGCGCTGGTTTCAGTTTTGAGTGGGAAGAATCCAGAGAATGTGGTGGCTGTGATGGAGGAAATGGTGGCAAGGAGGAAGTTATTGAAATGTGTTGTGAATTTGGATGAGGAGGAGCTTGGGTTGTTGTTGGGTTTCTTGCATAAGCACTCAACTATGCCAAGACATTCAGGCTTATTGATGGGGTTGACTAAAAAGGTACTTGAAATGCGGGCTGATGATATTAGAGCTTCTGATGCTTTGAAAAGTCATATTAGAAACCTTAAAAGGTCAGTTGACGAGGAGATCAGAATTCAACATTCACTACAAGAGATACAGGGTATAATTTCTCCTTTATTGAGAATTGCCGGGAGAAGATAGAACTTAAATGGGGTTATATTTAGTGTTGTGATATTGCTGACACCTTGGCTTAGGCTGTCATTAGTGAAGTTTTGCAATTTTCCGCCATTTATGTTCTTATTCGAATAATTCTTCTCAAATTTTTAGATTAGTACCCTTGTTTTAATGGCGATGGTATTCTTGCTCTGATTGTAACTGTAGTTACACGAGATGGTGTTTATCCATTTTGTACTGAATGTCTTTCCCGCCACATATCTGCAGGAGGGGTGACGAAAAAACTCTGTTTCATTCTAAATTTAATATTGAAGGTTCTTTCAGTCATGGAACTACCCCATATTCTGTATCATCGTGCTCGCAACTTTTTTGTTTGGTTATGAACCTCTGTTGTTTTGCATCGCTTGGTTTGCAGTTTATGACTGCAATATTTTTTCAGTGTACTTTTTTAATATATATATATATATATATTTTATGTTTTTGGCAAGAACGTGATTTCATGGCATCCCTTGCAACCCTAATATATATATATATATATACACACTAAAGTTGCTGGTCTTTTGCTGGCCATGTTTCGGTTTAATGGTTTATGCTTTGTCTTCACAGCCTCGCTGTCAAGAAATGCATCGCATTGCAGGCTCATGATCTTTTCAGCTTTGGTTTTCAAGTTTTAGGGATGCTAATGGTTAAGAGGGGGATAGAAGCCAAAAGTAAAACGAGAATGACATTGACCATCTTTGATACCCAAGAACCACAAGAATGTTACTGGCGTTTTTGCTGCTATTGATACTGCCGCTGGCCTTCCTGTTAGATGCGTGGAGAAGAATAAACAGATTACAAATTGTGTTTTTCATCCATGGAGCATGCACAGTACGGAGCTTGAAAAAGTAAGAATTAAGCTGCACCTAGCCGAGCATAATGCATTTCGCACCTGATATTCTAGAAAGCAGAAACTCCTCTGCTTCTCCTTCTCTGGCCTCTGTTTTCGTTTCTTGAAATTTTCAATCACCTGAGCTTGAAAGATGTCCTAAGCAAATGTATCAGAGGAGCCTCTTCCTCTTCCTCCTCATCTCGCTTCTCTTCATCTTGAGCGTCCTATACATCTGATTCGCTAATCGAATCCTCTTCTTCACTTAAAGCATTCTCATCGTAAAATCTCTTTCCCTCTATATATGGCACTTCCTTGGACTACCCAGAGTCTCGAAGCAGTCCTCTCTTTCTCGTATGCAGACCTAAGCAAATGTTCTATTGTTCTTAGACATTCTCAACATGGGGGGAAAACAAAAATCAAACTCAACGCAGACCTACAATCAATGAAAGTGGACGGCTTTAATGAACGACGCAAACTCCAATGCTAATGCAATCGATTTCAACTATCAGCGAATGAAAGAAGAACGGATACCCAGCTATTGTAGTAAGAACAGAGAAAAACGCACGAGGAAAGTTGGATTTATCAACCTAGGAAAAAATTCAACCCAAGAATTCAATGGAAAGGAACGAAGGGCAATTGCATGTGATAGAACAACCACGAATGTGAAGGCTTGAATTTTTGAGTTCAAAACAATAACTTCGTGCAGGTAATCTGAAGGGCAGGGCTGTCTCCAAATTATCCGTCACCGACTCAAAAGTTTCAACATGTACCACCGCCATTGTCATCGTCAATATGAATGCACTACGGCACCAGCATATATATAGCTCTACTATTTCCAAAATCGCTGTGGAGACCTGAATGATTGGTTATTGGACAAAGAAATTGTTTCTCCTTTATATGGTTCCTTTTGTGCCAATTGCGCACAATCAAACACCAAATCTGCCTCGATAACTTAAATCCTCTTATAGTTGAAAACTTTAATTAAATAAATGGTTAATGTGCACATTGCAGCACAAATGAAAAAAAACATTTACTTATAAATTAAAAAAATTAATTAAATGCAAGGATTTAATTAAATTTTAATGGGTCAAATTAATTTTATTAGAGATTTAATTGGTGAAAATTAAGTTTGAAAGCTTCAAAGGTTTAATTGAGAAAATTAGAATTTTAGAGGACTAGATTTAATTTTTTTCAAAACTCAATTGGATGAAATCAAGAATGAAATTAAAGAAAATTAAAAGTTAAATAGTGATCAATTTGCATAAATAAGAAATCAAGGATCAAAATGAAAAAGGCGCTAAACTTCGAGGTTGGTGTTTGAGTTTGGAAGGGGTGAAATTGCACGAAACTGAAAGTTATAAGATAATTACGGGTGCAATTAAAAGAAGTCAATGGATTAGGAACTAATTTGACTTTTGGTCATATCCTAATTTTAGAATCCTAATTGACCAAGGATTATAAAAAAAGTGTCATTTCATTTGAATGAAACAATGCCTTTTGGCCAAAATAAAATCGTTTTGATAAGTTCAAAAATTAAAAATAAAATAAAAAAGAGGTCAGACGACTTGTTACCTGGCTACTGCATATCTTCCGCCTCCCTAAAAGATCCGAGAAGACTTATTTTGTTGCTATCTTTCAAGTTTAAAATCACCCTCATCTCTTCCCCGAACAAGACAATAAATGCACCGTCATATCCTGCATGTTGTACTCCTAACTAGACAAAATAAAAGCTCCTTTGCAACCCTGAAGTTGCTGCTATAAGAAGTGTTACGATGTCGCGATCACACAAATTAATTACCCTAGCTTAAAACACAACACACAAGATAGTATAAAGCAAGCAAGGGATCGATCCCACGAGGAAGGTTTAGTTTAGATTTTTATGCTATACGTTATGTAATGGGGGGTTTTAATTTGTGATGATCTAAACTATGGAAGTAATTAAACTAGCAAACAAAATCAATTGAAACTGAAATTTATCAAGAAAACAAACCTTGGTCGCAAGCACACATCCACCAACAAAAATTAGAATCGATTCTTGAAACGAAACTTCAATTTATATTCTGAATTTTTATCTTTTCTTAACGTTGGTTAATTAACGGATCCGCCATATAATTAACCATAACCAACAAACAATCACAATGTCCGCATTAATGATTTAGTTCAATGGCAGCCCTAAGAGCTAGATAAATTGATTCATCTCTTGACAGCCAAGCTATCTGCAGCTTGTGTTTCTTTGTTTAAGTGTTCTCTCTAAGTTTAATAACGTAGTTCCGCCACAATTACAAAGCTTAGTTGCTTCACAAGTTCATATATCACAACTCCGGTTTTGAAATCAAACTTAGCAATAGATTGTTCACAATAATAACTTAAGAGTCCGCTCTAGCAATTATCAACAATAATCATAGAAAATATACATAGAAAAACAATCATACTCATTCATAATATAAATTGAAAATAAAAGGAAGAATAAATCTCACGGTTCTTGAAATCCGAAAGTTTGTTGTGTCCTTGCAATCAAGAAAATGAGCTTAGACTTGCATATCTATGTAACAACTACCCCTAAAGATAGAAGAAAGCATTATTTTTGGTTTGTAGAGAGGAAAGTTTGTGTTTCTTCACTTCTGGTTGCTGCCCCTTTTTTTGCCCTCTTGCCCTTCTCCCTTTCTTTTTTTATATGCTAAGAAACCTTAGCCCCTATTTTACAAAATAGCCCTCCTTTAAGTTGACAATTTATATTTAAGTACTTCAATAACTATTTTTCTAAAAAGGAGAAATAACTTTGCATTAAATCTTCAAACTTTGACTTAGAGGAGCTAAATTGTTGAAATAAAAACTTGGACACCGGTTTAGATGCTTCGAAACATAATTTGGACATGTTCCTTCACGAAACTTGTTTGTTGACAAAATTCAGCTATCATCTTTGAAAATTAATATCTCCCTTGTATGACATCGTTTTTTGTTGAAATTTGGAGAGTTGATAGGTCTTTAAGTCCGGAATCTAACAAAATTCATTTTCCATCAATTGGACTTCTAAAGCTTAAGATATTGAATTTTGAACGGCCAAAGGATAACATTGGCAGAATGCGAGATTTGACTTTGAAGGATATGATTTCCATGATCTTTCTTTGTTTATTTTTCTTGCATTAAATTTCAAGAAAGGTATGGATGTTAAATTTTTAGTTTCACTGGAATCACTTCATTTCGACCTCTAAAACTCACGCTCTGCGCAAAATATCGATTGAACGTCAAATCTGTCAATTACCTCCAATTTACTCCTTTTTACATCTTTCATCCAAAAGTGCCTTCAAAACATAAAACAAAGAATATCAAGACATTATATATATATATATATATATATATATATATATATATATATATAACATGGGCAAAACACTAATTAAATATGGCTGAAATTATCGAATAATATAGTTACATCAAGAAGCCAAAACCCACACCTTAACCAACTAGGCTTGCTAGTGTACCCACTTTTATCGGCTTTGAAACACATCAAAGCCTAACCCCCAACCTTAATGGATCATTTGGATTGATTCTTCTACATCAAAGAGAGAGAATAGTCCAACTAATATCCCCAAAAAGAATCCCAATAGCCCTTTAAAAACTCATGCGAAAGGCCATGAATAAAAAGGAAGAAGAGGAAGCACAAGAGAAAAAAAGGTAAAAACATAGATTACTCTTTGAAAATTTCAATATTTACAATAGATTGCAGTGTTCACAATACGTGCAAATACATATTGAGAAGAAAAGAACTTATAATTTGGTTAAGCAAGAGAAATTATTAAATACATGGAAGAAGAATACGAGAAACACAAATCATATTTGGTTGAGATATATGGTATATGTCATAAATCATGCTTGTGTATAAACAGAGACAATGAAGATAACCCAACTCATTACTTTTTAATTGAGAGATTGAGCAAATCCAAGCCCAAGTTATTGAATTTTATTTAATTTTATTATTACACTTTAATTTACGTTCTTTTATTGAAATTTTATAATTTAGTGGGTTTTAATCCTAAATTTGATTATGATTATGATTTTACTATTTATTTGTAATTTTTAACAATATGATAAGATTAGGATGAATTGATAAAAAAGTTACAAACTTTCAACTTTTCAACCCCTAGTATTCCTCTTTTCTTCAACTTATTTCTTTCTATTCGTTAACCCGTTTCTTCTAATTCTAATCTTTTCTTCTTATGTTATTTATCTTGAATCTTTATTTGTCCCATGTTACTTTTGGTACCATAGCAAGTCTTTTAATTGCTCTTATAATTAAATGATTCATTAGCCAGTTCCTAAAACAAATCTAGAATATGTGAGGTCCCCATCAATAATGATCTAAAAATAAAAATGTAAATTTATTTTAGCCTTTTTTTATTTATAATCAAAATCTAAAAAACAATAATTTTACACCCTAGTCAAACATGTCTCCATACTATTCATCTTCCCCCACAACCACCTACCACCAGCCACCAAACTCATTGTTCAATAGTGCAAAACATATACATCAACTAATCTCCCACCAATAAACAACCACTATGCTAAAGACAACCCTACATCAATAGATGCACTAGCAACAACCCCTAGCTTAACCCCTTTAATCGTTGTAACCACCACTTATAACCATAAAAAATCAAGCAAAATGTTGCAACGTAACATTGTAACTTACTAGAGAAGTGTAGAAAGATAAGGCATGGAAGCTTGTAGGAAAAGAAGTTCAATAAGTAATATAATAATTATGTGTAAATAAAAAATAAAATATATGATGAATAAGTAGTTAGTTAGAAGTTAGTAGTTAGTTGAATTCCTTATATATAACATTGTAATAAGAAGAGTGACAAACAAGTAATGGAGTAACAATTTATATATTAAACCTTCTTTCTTTCTTTCTTTCTTTCTTCTTCTTCTTCTTCCTTTCTAACATTCACCTGTTAAGGCCAAGGTCTAACAATTGGTATGAGAGTTGATCCTCGACCATTAATATGATGAATATGGAAGAATATTATAAAATACTTGATGAACAAATACAAGGGATTCATCAAAAAATTCAAGAACCAATGATAGAAAATAAATAAGGTGGATAAAATAAGACAAAATATCTAATCAAATCACTTTGAAGATCGAAGCCCTGACTAACCATATCTAGTCGTTCTTAGCTAATCAAATCGCAGGAAAGACAGTTAGGGATAATTCTGCAAGAATCTTGTCAAATCCAATGAAATTTGAGCTCATGTCACTTAGGAAAGAGTACTACATGGATTTAGAATCCATGGTCATGGAGAAAATATGGGAAACCATGATCACTACAAGGCTAGAAACAATCCAACATTGCCAATAATGAATCTGCCAACCTTCTGAGAGATAATCCCAAAGGATGGGTAAGTAAGTGTTAACAATTCTTCAAACTAAAATTTGTGCCTATTGATAAATGGGTAGAAGTGTCTTCTTTATACTTGGATGAAAATGAAGAGATTTGGTTTGAGGGATTCGTGTATGGAGGTGAATATCTAACCAATTAAGATGAATTCTATAAGGCTATTTGTAAAAGATTTGGTAGTAAAGACGATATAGTTGAGGAATTCAACAAATTGATACAAGATAAAAGAGTGAAAGATCATGTGGAGAAGTTTGAGGAATAAAAATCTTTGATGAATGCATTAAATCATTATTTACTAGAATCTTACTTTATTTCTAGCATCATTAGTGGATTAAGGAAAGATACCAAGTCGATGCTTAAGATCTTGAAACAAACTTTATTTGATACAATCTTTTAAGCAAGCAAAATAGTATGATGAGTCTAATAATGTTATGGCTAGGAAAAATAAGATTGTTCAAATATCAAACCTTCTGTTCAATATAGGAAGAACAACATGTAACTTTTTATCCAAGTCTTGTAACCAATTAAAGATCGAGGCACCTCGAAGGATGAAATATTCTTATAATACTTTGCATAAACAAAGGAGAAAACTAGGCTTATGTTTAAAATGTGGTGATATGTACATGCCTTGGTCATCAATGTAGTTCTAAAAGGTTACATATGATAAAGGGGGAAAAGGATGAAATGGAAGAACTTTTAGATGTTGGGGGGAAAATAGAAATGAAAAAACAATAGGCAATTGTACTGTTAATGAATATTGATTATCATTAAATGCACTAACAAATAACTATATTCATGGTACAATTATGATAAAGGAGAGTTTTTAGGATAATAATTATCCTAATTAATATTGGGAGCACCCACGATTTCATAGATGAGTATGTGAGTAAAGGAATTAAGGTTGCCATTGTTAAAACCATAGTGTTAGCAATTATAGTAACAAATGACAATGTGATGTTTTGTGATGCTCAAAGCTCTGAACTCATATGGTTCATGCAAGATTACGAATTCAGTGCTGACTTTAGGATACTAAAGCTAAAAATGTGTAATAATGTGTGTTGAGAGTTGATTGACTGAGATTATACTCACCTATTCTATTTGATTTCATCAAGATAAAATTATTGTTTAGGAGGAAGTAGAATGATTGAATTGAGAGGAATTCTCAAAGAAGCTAAGTTACAAATAGTTTTTGTAACTAAAGCACATAAAGAGTCTTAAGGAGGCAATCTATGAATACATTGGCCAATTTTTCTCTATAGAAGCTATCAGTGAATCACCACAGATGATGAAAAATTTACAAGTGAAGACTTTATTGGAAGAATATCAGGAAGTCATTGATGAACTAAAATAACTTATTCTAATAAGACAAGTGGATCATATAATTTCATTAATTTCAAGATCTAATTAAATGAATATAAAACCCTACAAAAGTTTATTTATCCACTAGTAAGAAATTGGTTAAAGAGATGTTACATAATGGGATAATTCAGCTTAGTTATGGTCTTTATATGTCTTGCTTATATTGTTAGTTAAAAAGAAAGATAATTTATAGAGATTTTGTGTTGATTACAAGAAGCTTAATGGTCTTGCTATTAAAAATAAGTTTTTAATTCCGTTAATTGATAAGTTGATGGATAAATTATATGATTTTTAATTTTATTCTAAATTGATTTTGAGCTCTAGTTACTCTTATGTCATGATCATTATGAGTTTAATATAATGCTATTTGAACTAAAAAATACACCGATCACCTTTCAAGCTTTAATGGATCAAGGATTACAACCATTTTTTTAGAAGATTTATGATAATATTCTTTAATGATATATTAATATATAATTCTACATTAGATCTTTATATCAATCATCTAAGAGAAATATTAAAGGCATTGAGAAAGAATCGATTGTATGCAAAAACATCCAAGTGTTCTTATTGTGAAAATCAAATAGAATACTTGGGTCATATCATATCAACAAAAGTGTTACCATAAATCCTAAGAAGATTGAAGCAACAAAGGATTGACCTCCTCCTAATTCAGTTAGAAAACTTAGAGGATTTCGAGGTTAGCTGGGATATTACATGAAGTTTATTAAAGGGCTGGTATCATTAACAAACCTTAAACCTTTAACTAGTTTACTGGAGACAGACAGGTTCCAGTAGAGTATAAATGCTGAAAAGACATTCATTCAATTGAAAGCAGTTTAATGTAGAGCCTTCAGACTTTAATAACCCATTTGTTCTGAAAGTGATGCTTGTTCTGCAGGATTAGAAGCAGTTTTAATTTAGAATCGCAGACCATTGGCCTTTTTCAGTAAGGCATTGGGGTCAAGACATCAGATGAGAAGGAGTATGTATATTTTTTGAATTTTTATCGTATGTTTTTTTTTATTATTTTTTAATATTTAGAATTAGTTGTCCTAGATATCAGCATGTGGGAGTACTAAAAGGAATCAAACAGAAAATAAAACCTGATTTCACCAAACATAAATTATCAAACCAATGGATGAAGATACTTTAAATTTATAAGAGAGATTGTAAATTATGATACACCAGGAAGTAGTATAATTGGCTACAGTTCTTGATGCACAGAAACTTTCACAAGGAGGGACAAGATGGATTGATCCAACCATCAGGCATTCAAGCAACATCAAGTATTAGCCATGGACTCAATTAGGAGCTGATAACCCTCTGGTACTGCTGTCTGTGCAAGCACACACTCTGCTAATGCGGGAACATCAGAATTGAGGTCCAGAAACTTGGCCAGAAATAGCAAGAGATGAAAATCAGAAATTCTCTTCACAAATGGAAGATTCTTTGCACGGTCCAGATGACTCCTCAATGCTCTCATTGTCACTTGTGTGATCCTGTTCTCAATGGGGAAGGTTGATGAAAGAGGGCCCTGCATTAAATAATTCAAGGACAAGATCATTGAACTTATCCACAAAGGCAGCAGAAAAGATATAATCATCCAGGATTGTGCCATTAGTATCTTGAAAATTCATTATGGCATGATAAAGAATCCCTCATACAGCACATAAAATCCCTCGTACAGCACAACTTATATCTCTAAACCATCCCTTCAAATGCTTCTCTTCATTTTCAAGCAAGAATCATACTCAGACCACTCTAAAAGAATTTTGCTATACAAAGGATCCTTTCAGGCTTTCTCACAATAAGAAGCTCCGATACTCCAAATAATTATACCTTTTGTGTAAAGGTTGAAAAACTATATACACCTCAACAGCAAACATTCCATCTTGTTTTTGCATAACACATAAACATAACTGTGATTGTCTAATGCCAGCACATAAAATAACCATTCCATGATTGTTTTTGCATAGCACATAAACACAACTCTTTGTGGTTATAAAATATGGTTGACTCGTTATTCCATGATATTTGTTGAGCAAAACATCACATAATTGACTAGCTGGCCCTTATAACTCCAAACCACCGCCGCCGCCAAAAAACTTAGCCATCCAAGGCCTAGTAAGAAGAAGAAGAACACAAAGGAATATAAAAAAAAAAAAATCATCTCTAGCAATCTGCACTTTGAAATAGAATGATTTATGTAAAACTTCATATCCAGTTCCAATGACTCTAGCTTAACCATTGACACATATATAGCTGCAAAAAATTCTAAAGAAAAGAGAACCCCCCCCCCCCCAAAAAAAAAAAAAAACAAAAACAAAAACAGATATATCCTTCTAAGAACCTAGCTAGCAGTCTCATCTCATGTATATGAAGAATGGAACTTCAACTTATCCTAGAACTTGATACCCAAAAACTAGATGCACTGTACTACTGCAGTAATCAAAATAACGAGAAAACGGTGAAAGTTGACACTTCCTAAGTTAAGCTATTTGTGTCACAAAAAAAACATGAACAAGGAGAATACATGGACTACAGCATGTTGAGCCCCGACCTGGAAAGAGAATCACATCCCAAGTCACTCTGAAGCACACTCTAATGCATATGATTCAATGTTAACCTTTTGGCTCCCAAACTTTTCTTCTTCTTCTTTTTTTTTTGCCCCTCATGTTATTCTCTTTCCACATTGCTGGAATGCTATAAACCCTTCTCGTCAATGAAGATTTTGACAATTTCAGTCCAGAAATAGCTTAACACAATGAAATTGGAAATCTTCCATCTAAAATCCAAAACTAACTCAGCTTTCATGGGCTATTTATGACATTCTTTTTCCACTCATCAACTATCAATCAATAAAGCACAATCCTAATTCCCAGGGAAAAGAATACTTATCAACCAAAGATAAAGCCCAATATCAGAAAATAAACAGCAATAAAAGAAATGCAATTATCAAATTTAAGGAAAAAGACTAAGGCGTAACATACCAGGTGATCTAAAATCTTGACAACGACCAAGAAAAAATCATTATCGACCTCCTTAACATCCTTGCTACCAACAACCACATCTTTCTTCATTTTAGACAACTTAGGATCGGCATCTTCCCCAATCTCCGTCTCAAACCATCCTTCTTTAAACAGCCTAATACACATATCACTCATCTGAAACGCCTCGAAATGCACATCGGCTCCCCCATCCTCATTCACCTCCAACTTCACCACCGCAGTAACCCACTCTTTCAATTCACTCTCAGCATGCAGCTCCGCCGCCTGAAGAACTTCCCTATGCGACAACGTATAGTCCTTTTTGTCCTGCAATATAGTCTGCGTAAAAATAAACCCCACTCTCGTCATTCCCAAACACGCCGCAATCGCCTCCACTAATTTTTCTTCATCGGAATCTCTCAAGAGCATCAAAACTTCTTCAGTCCCCTGCTGCGGGGGCTCGTATATGAAATCGACTTCAACCTTACCCTCGTCTGACACCGTTCCGTACATAAACCCACCTCTTTTAACAGCAAAAGCGAGCGTTTCATTAACATAATGCTGAAACGCATTAGCGCAATCGCGATCAAACGAGACAGAATCGCAGTGGGGATTTTCTTGCCTGGTGACTCTCATCTGTTTGGCAATAAGATCGTCGATTGTCATCTTCCGGCCGAAAGAACCAGCAGGTCGAACAGCGGGGCCGGCAATAGTTCTCTCGCCATCGTAGGCTAGGAAGATAAGGGAGCCGTGAGAGATGCTGAGGGAAGAGAGAGGAGTGTCAGGGTTGGACATGTCAGTGAATTTGAGGAGATCGGAGGGTGATTTGGCTAAGAGGAGGCTTTGGTTGGTAGAGAGGGTTTGGCTGCGGATAGGGATTTGGAGTTGGTTTTGGATTAGAGTTTTGAGTTGGGAAACTGTGATGTTTGGGTTGTCAATGGAGACGCGTTCCAGCCCGTCTCTGCTGCGGATTCGAACCATCACCATCTTGCTTGTTTTGAGAGTATTGATCAGAATTCTGATCGTTAGTCAGAAGAAGGAGAGCAGGGTGCTTTGCTTTGCTTCACAGTGTAAGAACAGAGCGAGCAGATGGCCTCTTATCATATATTTTTTTATATGCGATGCTTGCTGGACGGGGAAGACGGTAAAAAGGACGCCTCGCAACTCATCTTTCCTATAAACGGTGTCGCGGTGTCCTCTACTGCTGGAGGGCTTTCCACAACGACGCCGTATTTAAAAAGGGCGAACTGTATCTTCTCCCTTGTAGTCCATAAATCTTCCATTTCAATCCTATCACGTCAGTCATTCATAAGACTCCTTTAATGAAAAGTGGGAAGGAATCACTTATAGTAGATCAAATTTGTGTATAAAATATGGCTCTTTAGGTTAATATGATAAACCTAATTTAAATTTGATTTTAAATAAAATAAAAGAAATACTGATCGACTCGATTGATCTTAATTCTAGATTTAATCTGGTATGAATTTTGTAGAGAGATAACTTGTATGATTTTGGGACAGTAGTTCAGGGATTGGGTACCTACAGACGAGAGGAGCGACTTGACCCATTGCTCTGCTGCTCACCGCTTGAATCAATTGAAAAACTCAAGATATCTTTCCATTCACTGCTACTAATCAAAGTTGAAAAATCACACGAAACATACCAATTTAATCTAACTCCTTTCACAATCACCATCAAGCATAGAAATAATCCAAACAATATAATTTATACAAATAATCAGGATTAACTTTCTAAATTGCTATAAACTAAGTGGGTGTTTGGTTTTGTGGTTGCGGGTGAGGTTCACCCGCAACCACGCAAATTTTTATTTGGTAACAAAACAAAACCTGCTTTTTACTAGTAGGGTCCATTGAATTTTAAATTGAAACCGAGGTTTTGGAGAGCTCCTGAAGGAAAAACGCTGGAACAGTGGAGCATGGCTCCACTGTTCCCTAAACTTTTAAATCAGAGTTTTTTTTTTTTTTTTTCAAAAACCAAGAAAAGTTTAACTGTTCCCTAAACTTAAATCAGAGTTTCAGGTTTTTTTTTTATTTCAAAAAACCAAGAAAAGTTTTTTTAAAAAAAAAAATCAGTGCAATTAAAAAAAACCAGTGATTTCACTCGTACTATTCATGTAAACGTGAACACTTTTTTAAAAAAAAAAAATTAGTTTAAGGTGAATTAAATTTACTTATACTGTAATCTCAATTTTATTCCTAATAATATTTTACTTAATTTTATTACATGCTCAAAAAATCATGAAAACTGTAGTTTTTATCGAATAAATTTTATACGTAATGAAATTATAATTTTTTTTAAAAAAATTGAGTTTTAGTTGAAAAACTAGTATTTAATATTATTTAATAACACTACATAAATTAGAAGGATATAGCATGATGACGTAACATTTGTGGAATTTGATCGCAATTCCAATTACGTTATTGCCGTGTCAGACCAAGTTAAAAAAAAATTCAGTTTTTGTTTTTATTTTAATTCTGTTTTATTCAAAAAAATAGAAGGTGATGAATTGATGAAGTAACAAAAAATTCAGTTTTTATTGTTGTGTGCTTAAGAAATCATGAAAAATATAATTATTTATTTCATGATGTAATAATGGTAGTTAAATCTACAATATTTAAATTAAAAGTATTTTTTTATTATTTTATAACCTCAATTTGAAAAGCATTTTTTTAACCAAACACATTAAACTACTTTTTGTTCAACCTCAATTTCAACCACAGTTTTAACCAAACACCTATTTTTTCAAACCAACCTCAACTAAAAGTACTTTTTATAAAACAACTTTTTTTAAACCACAACCACAAAAGCTACCGCAATACCAAACACACCCTAACTATTCTATCAATTCTAATAAAATTCATAATTAGTCATAATTTCTATAAGTCATTTCTCAAACATGCTAATTTCAATAACCAATAATACAAAACAATTTCTCATTTCATTTGAAAAATCCATAACTTCCATGCATGTAACTCATGCACAAAACCGAACTCTACCACAATTATAATTTTCTACGCCTTAACATCAATTCATTAACACCCAATACCACGAAATTAAAACAAGTCTCCGCTTTCCCCATTTACCTCACATGGTCAGCCCAATACGAGCCCAAAACCCTTTGTTTCATTCTAATTTTCCTTCAATTTATTATTATTCTAACCATTGTCATATAGATAAATCAACAGTTCATTATTTAAAACAATCATTCCCACAAAATTTACATAAACCCTTTGGGTTTTTTCATACTTCCATCATCAAATCACTAAAACAAGGCAATAAATCATAAAAATCATCTTACCTCTAAAATTTGAACTGAAATTGGTGGATTACTTTGCAAGTTTGCCAAACCTTCTTCCTCCTTAAATAAATACTTGTTTTTCTCTTTAAATGTTAACCCCTCGTTTTTTTTCTTAACCCACTATTTTTTGGTACAAATTTCCCTATAAAAACCTCACTTCCTTTGTTGCTTACCCAATCGCTCGCCAAGATTTAAGAAGAAGTGAAGACAATTTTTTTAACCCTTTTCCCTCTCCTTGAACCCGCCGGCCAACTGATAAGGAATGAGAGAAATTGATTTCTTCGTAATTACAAAAATATTACTCATTTAGTTTTTAACAATAGTAGTTTATGTAAAGCTCCTCACCGTGGAAAAATTTTCGTACACGGTTTTATTTTTGTTTAATGAAGGATTAATGACAATTTTTTAGGACATTTTACCCTTAATTATGATTAAAAAAAATCAGAATCTTCACCATTTTCAATTAAAAGAAATTATATGGTTAAACATGTGGTTTATATTGACAGTACATATTATTCAAGTACAAATTTGTACATTTATTTATTCAGAATTCTATTCGAAATTTAAGAGAATTTTCATCATAATTCATGAAATTTTCTTTTAAATAATATTTTATCCAGTTGGAATTTATTTAATTTATTATTTATTATGTGGTTTACAATAATTGACATGATTATATAATTATATTCAATTTGTTTCCTGTTGTCGCTTATCAATTGTATAAATTCCTTATTTTCTAGGATTATTTAGTGGGTTTTGTTTTTTTTTTTCACTTAAAGCATCACAATTTGCAGTGCCAGGATGTTAATTTAGTGTCTCTTATGATTCGAAGGGAAATTGTATTCCCACGATTCTCTTGATGATGCAGGATAGACTGTACTCACAAGGAGATCTAAAGGTATAGATTACAAAACCACTTAACGTTCAAACAGTTGGGATTTTTATGCTCACACTTACATTTGCATTTGGCTGGTTTTCCAGGCAGTAGGGGTTTCCCTTATAAACCCAGAAAATAGCCAGGAGAAGCATGCAAGGGACCAGCTGAACAGGGGGGATTGTGCCTGATGATACATCTCTCCATTGTTTAGCAGGCCTTATTAAAGCCTGGTTTAGGGAGCTTCCTTCCGAGGTGCTGGATGGGCTTTCTCCTGAACAGGTTCTGCAATGCAACACGAGGAAGAATCTGTTGAGCTTGTGAAGCAGTTAAAGCGAAGAAGAACATAATGACAGTGGCGTTGAGTCGTTAAGTGAGGTAGAAGAATGCATCTTGATCGCAGTTGGATCGATGGGGATAAAAATTGCACTGCATGGTTGTGGAGCAACCAGCTAGCGGCCTACCAGAAGCCTTCGCAGGTGCTCCAAGTTTTTCTAAGGGCAAGTGAGATACCTGTAGGACAAAGATTGACATTATAAGTCAATAAAAAGGATGCGAAGAAGGCACAAATGACGATGTCCTGATGATTGACAAATTAGAGGAGTCCGTTTTGACTAAGCAGTCATCTTGGTCTCTGCTGAATATTCTTGATCGAAGTGTCCCCAACATGCTTCGGAAAAAGCTTTGTTTGCAGATTTTGACTTGCTCTTTCCCATCATGGTTGCTTCTGTAAATTAATACTGCATTAATTCTGTATGCTTTGCCTGCACCAAGCTAGGGAGTGTCCAGTTGTGATGGAGTGTTAAGAGTGATGATTCTATTGGGTTTTCTAAATCATTACACCCGCGGAAATAATAAATTTAAAGTAATATTCATGAGTTGTTAGGATGTTGATAAATCTAGAGTTATTTTAGGATTTATTATTTAAAAATTTGATTTTTTTTAACTTTGAATAATTTTATAAAAATTAGATTGTTATAAATCACAAACTATTCAATTGTCTGATCTCCAACAGTATTTATAGTGAATTTTAAAAACCCTACAATTGATTAAATATATATTTGCCCCTTAATAATATTCATATATTATTTAAGGATAATTTTATAAATTTAATCAATCAAATCCTGACTTGATTATTCTTAAATTACAATTATAATCTCTGAATTAAATACATTTTAGTGTTTAATTTCTAAAATTATTTTCAATCAAGTCACACTTGATTAATTATCCTAATTTAATTTTTAACTAATAATTTTTAAATTATTTTCAACCACTTTAATTTCTAAAATTGGTTTCAATCAAGTCACTCTATTACCTCGCCAGCTAGCAGCGTTTTGGTCTATGCACCAAGCCAGGCACAACAACGGCTGGCGCCCCCGGTAGTGAAGGCATGGCAACCATAAACCCTTTTTTTAACCACTAGCACTTAGGAATAAAATCCAAATTCCAGCTAGATCTAATCTGATCTGATGAGAATAGTAACCGATTTTTTTTTTAATTTTTGCACACAAAATTAATTCTTAATTAACACCAATAACAATAAAACATGCAATCAAACAACCATAATTGTTCTAACAAAAGCTCTACTATCACTGTTGGGTTCCCGAAATCCATACACGCACCGGAAATGATAAATTTTAGGTAATATTCAGGAGTCCCTAGGATCCCGTTAGATATATTTAGAGTTGGTTAGGGATTTATTACCTGAAAATTTATTTTTCTTCAGCTTTGAATAATTTTTTAAAGGTTAAATTGTTGCAAATCACAAGTTGTTCAATTTTCTAACCTCTAACGGTAATCCACACGAATCATCAATGATAAATCTTATAAATCTCTATTTAAGAGAGAGAGAGAATTACTATGCCAAGAGTGTTGGCTCTTTATTTTGTGACTTACATGGTTTTTGTTGTCTAACAAACAACCTCCTAAGAAACAAGAGGCATAACTTTATATTTATAATGAATCTTAAAAACCTTATAAATGAAAAAATATCTATTTACCCCTTAAATAATATCCATATATTATTTAAGAATAATTTTAGAAATTTAATCAATCAAGTCCCTACTTAATTATTGTAAGGCTAGAATTATAATCCTTAAATTAAATACATTCTAGTGCTTAATTTCTAAAATTATTTTCAATCAAGTCACACATGATTAATTATCTTAGTTTAATTTCTGTATAATGTTTCTTAATGTGTATGACCTATTAGGTTTATAATATGTTGGCCTAGATATAAATTATAACTCTAAACAAATAGAATTAAATAAATTAAACAATTTAATTTATTATCATTTCAATAATTGATTAATTTATATTTGAAGATCAAGTGCATCGTCTAACGACTTGTTATGACCCTCTAAATATTTAAAAAAAAATTCATAGGTGGTTTGACTTAACCTTTCAGTGACTGGTTTCTCAATGTAATTTATTATCACTCCATCAATAATATTTTGATTTAGGCATTTTAGCATGAAGTGTGTTTGTTATGTCAAATCATATTTGTTCATAATATTATAATTATTGATCTTCTTAATAAGATTTGAAACAACTTTCAAATCTCATTCCACCTTGTGCAAAGATTTAACAATCAATACAATTTGAGAACATGTGGACTATTGACTCTAATTCATCTAGGATGATAAATTCTTTCTTGATCACTCAAATATATTTATATAGTTTATGTTATATCCAATATTTGCCCATTTGATATATTTACCGAGATAATATGTAATAGGATCAAAACATAACATTTTATGTATAAAATAACTCAGTAATCTCAAGTCTAAGAATTACTTATACAAACGTCACGTGAGTCTTTCCATTAACACAAATGATATCTCCATATGAAATTCTCATACAGGTCAGTTCAATACACATGTCTTATGACAAGCACCTACATATTAGTTTTATGTATATCTTATACCTTAGTTTATAAGAACTATTTTCTTATATATATATATATATATATATATAGAGACACACACACACACACACACGGATGAGATAAATGTTCAATATTTAAAGGGGCATCGACCGGGAACATTTTAGGAATAATATTTTGATGCAACAAAAATCTCATAATTATAACTTTATAATTTTTTTTGGAAAGTATTTTTATTTCCTGAATTTTATCTTTACTCTAGATTTATAAATTAAATATTAGATGTATTAATCTAATATTATATTAATATTAAAAATAAATAAAAAATTTATTAATAATAAACATATATTTATATAAATATAATAATATCATATACAATCAATTGATTGATTATAAACATATTAAACAAATGGATGTAAGGCATGTTAAACACAGCGCTGAAAACTTTACATTTATGTTTCATCGGAATGTATGCTAACCTCGGCAGTTTAGGCTCCGATGTAATATGTTCCCCATGTCTAATTCCCTGTCCTCCGTCCTCTGTCTTCTGTACAACAGAAACAAAAACCTGATTCTGAGTTCACTGTTGGGCGGTTCACTTGTTATATTACGGGCGTTTACTTTGCTTAACAAATGTTCATTTATGATAAAGTTCACAACTAATTTGGAGCTGTAGCTGAGTACTTTATTGTGTGAAGTTTGATTTTCTGAAAAGTCTCGTGTTAGATGCACAGGATTTCTTCTTGATTACTGGAGTTCGTTGTCTTTTGCTTCTTTACACTTCCAAATTTATGGTTTCATGTGGTTTGCCTGGCAATCAAATGCTTTGATTATCAGAAATCAAACAATAAAGCTCTCCCCTAATATTTATCCATTATTATGAGAAAGCTTGGAAGATTTTACAGCTCACAACATCACTCGGATTACCACAAGAATTTTCTTTTAAGAAAAAAAATATATAGTAGTTAATCATCTGTACAATTGGTATCTCTTGGACAAATACACATACCGCGTTGAACCTCTCTCCTCCCTTTCTCAAAACGAGGGAAAAAAAAAAAAAAAAACAAGAACAGAAGAAACCCAGTAACACCATTAACACAAATTGAAGGTCAAGATGGTTTGGAACATGAGTTAGAAAGAGAAATAACAATAATCCTGCAGACTCCAGTTACGAAGCCAAGCAAGCCTCCCAAAACAACCTGTTATTCTCCTTCTCATTCATTGATTCGTTGGCTGAATCCACTGAAACGCATGATTTTTGCTTCATTGGTAACCCAGCATGTCCATGATCAACCCGTGATTGATAAACATGAACTCCCTCCTCCTCCTCCTCCTTCTCCTCCTCCTCCTGCTGCTGCCGCTGCCGCTGCTGCTGCTCTTCATCAACCACATTATAATTAACATGATATTCTTCAACCTCACTGCAGACACCATTAACACAAGAATGGTATGATGTATCACAGCTACATGACTCTGCATCAGCATCATCATCATCAACAAGATCTATGATGGTCATGTTGGGATCATAATCAACCTCAGAATCACCTGTAGCTTCCACTAGCAAGAAAGAAGAAACATCAACAGATTTCTTCATTCTCTCCATTAATTTCTTTGTCACACAAAAAAAAAAAATGCAATTAATGTTTTGATAGTTTGTGACTTTGGTTAGAAGATTTCCTCCTCTAGGACAAAGCCCAAGTATTTAAAGTACTAAAGAAAATAATTAATGTTTGGTCGTCTTGTAATTTGCTGAGTTTGAACTTTGAATAGAAAGAAGCAAGCTTTCTTTTACTTGTTTAGGTCAAGCCAATTAAATTAATAGAAGGGAAGGGCGGAAAGCCATGAAAGAGATTGAAATGAAAGGACGCAAACAACCATCAACCATGTGACTAATCTTCTAGAAGGTATCTTACATGGTAGGGCAGGGCACCCAATTTATTATTATCATCAACACCTCCTAGTGTTTAGACTTTAGACACCCCTTTCTTTCTTTTTCTTTTTCTTTTTCTTTTTCTTTTTGATATAGGAGTAGGTTAATTTGTGGAATACTATTTTGTTCTTTTTTCTTCTTTATTTCAAAGAAAAGAAAACATTGATATGTTAAAAAAAAATGCATTAGTGATTTCTAATGTGTGTATAATATTTTTACTTAAAAGCTAATGATTAAAAGAGTTAGATGTAAGGTAATAATCTAACCTACCTAAACTTGACAAAATATCAAACTTAAATGACATGAGTCTAACTTGCTTCCAAGCCCAGTATTCTTGGGTATAGCTACGCGCTGAGCCCAAGTACATGTGGGTCTGGCAAGATGTTAGATTCAATACCCTTGGGTTGAGCTATGTGTCAAGCGTAAGTACATGTAGGTGTATTGAAATACCAGACCCAACACCCTTCGATACAACTATGCGCTGAGCTCAAATGCATATGGGTCTAGCGAGATGTTAAACCCAATATCCATGGGTTCAGCTACATGTTGAGCCCAATTATATATGGATCTGATGAAATGTCAGACCCAGCATCCTTAAGTTTAGCTACATATTAAGCTCAAATGTACTGGGTCTAGCAAGATGTCAAACGCAATTTTTTTGGGTTCAGCGACGTATTAAGCCTAAATGCATGTGGGTCTCATAAGATATTAAATCCAATGGTTTTAAGTTTAACTATATATTGAGCTCAAGTATATATGGGTTTGGCGAGATGTCAAACTCAACACTCTTATATTCACTATGCACTCAGCCCAAGTATATATGGGTTTGGTAAGGTGCTAGACCCAACATCCTTAGGCTCAGCTACGTCCTCAGCCGTATTTATGGGTTTAACAAGATGTCAAACCTAACATCCTTACGTGTTGAGCCCAATTACACGAGGGGCTAGATTCACGAGGTGTCAGACCTAACATGTTGAGCTCATGTACATGTAGGTTTGACAAGATGCCAAACCTAATAATCTTGGGTTAAGCTAAAAGTTAAGCCCAACTACTTATGTGTCTGGCAAGGTACTAAACCCAACATCCTTAGGTTCAGTTACGTACTGAGCCCAATGAAAATATGTCAAACTAACATTCTTAGATTCAGTTATGTGTTGAGCCCAAATCCACGTAAGTGTGAAGAGATGTCAGACCCGACATCATTGGGCTTGGAATCATTACATCTCCAAATACATATAAAGTTGATAATCTTTTAAGGCCCCATATTAGGTCACAAGGATTATTTTTTTTGTTTATTTTTTGGTCTTTTAACATAAAATATTAAAGGTTAAGAATGATAATCTCTCTATATCTCTAAATACATAGAAGTCTTTTAAAAACGTATTTCATCAACATTAACAATGTGTAAGAAATATATATCACTCAGTAATAGTGTGCAAGTGATATTTATATTCCTAATTAATGTATCAAGAGGAGATGACATTCCAACAACTCCATTCAAGTAACATGACAAAATTTAGAGGTTATGCATACCTATAAACCACCAGAGTCAAGATTTTTTTTTTTTTTTTACTATTCTCTAAGCATTCATATGCTTATTTTTAGAGCATTCATCATACATAACTAAGAAAAAATATTCTTATTATTAGAATTTATAGCTCATTCTCTCATTTATTATGATCCTTTATTAAAAATGATTGACTTTATCATTAAAATGTTTCTAAATGCCACCAAAAAAGGATTATTTTGTAGGTGTCAAATCTTCTGTCACAAATCATTAATTTTGTGAATTCTGGAGAAAGGAATATTGACGTGAATATGTTATCATCATTCATCCGAACACTAAAAAAACCTTCATTCTTGAGCATATTGGATTTTGGAACATCATCAATTAGCGTTGTTTGTAGGAAGCTAATTAAAAAGTTATCAAGTAGTTTTTGACATCTCTAATCGCTATTAATGGCAAACAATTAAGATACTCCTAAGATGGAACGTGTCACGAACCTCCTTGTAGATGCTAGCACTCCTACTCCATTAGAGTTTCAACAACTCATCAATTAGGAGTAAGCCTTTACCCAAGTAATGTTAGCATCCCAAAGGCAACATCAGGCCTTGTCTCTTCAGCAAGTTAAAGCACATAAGGTAGCTCTCTTAATCATAACCTCTCAACCACAAGCAGTCCCCTTAGCTAGGAGTCAATTGTATTATCCAAAAAAGGCTGGGCAAAATAACTTAGAAAGCTTTCCTCCTTAATGATCTCTTTAAAGATCGTTTTAGTAAACATGAAGCTCTCCCAATAAACAATAAATTTATACATGATCCTTCTAGCCACCGTGGGACTAAAGTTAGCTATCAAACTTTATATTCTATGCTAGAATCATTCAGCTCCTGGAGCCAATTCCATAAAAGTCAATAAAAAGTACGACTGGTAAATACATCCAAGATAAAGCTTATAATCCTCATGATATAAAAGGATTATCTTTATCTAAATGAGTTTTGTACACCCTTATTCTTAAAGAGATTAATTTAGACAACTATGATGGTCGCATGGATCAACGAGAATATGTCTAAAACATATATAACAACCTTGAGTTGGTTATCCAAAATAGTGATGTTATGTGTAAGATCTTCCCTACGACTTTTAAATAGTTAGTATAAGCTTGGTATAACAACCTAGGGTTAGGCTCTATCATGGGTTTTAATGACCTATGTGCTAAACTTATGCCATGATTTAGCACCAATATACCCGTCATGAGGAGCTCTAAAGAACTCTTTGTCATTACTCAACCAGAAGGGAAATCCACCAAGGCATGTTTAAAGAGGTTCAAATAAGAAATGCTCAAAATAGAGGAATTGATTGAGTTAGTAGCTTTAGAGGCTTTGATAAGTGTAGTGAGGGAACGTTTTCTATGGAAAGATTTGTATGCTTTACTAAAAAGAAGTTTTTTTAAAGTAAAGAAAGTCATGGAGATTCACACATAGGTAAAAAAAACCAGTATGTGAGGCATGGGCCTCCCTGTTTCTACTAAGAGGTTGAAGATAAAAAAAAAAAAAAAAACTTTCAAACAAAATTGTTATTTTAGTAGAGATAATAATTCAAAGAAATGTCATAAAATGCCAATAAAATATCACATACAATACCCAAGAGGAGACATATGACTCCCCTAAATGCCAACCTCATTAAGTATTTACAATCATTAAAGGAAAAGACTTTATTCAATATCCACCTCTTTTATGGTGTCACCTTCACAAACACGCACCTCCAAAAAATTTTGATTGTTCCATAAGAATAAATGACATGATATGGAAGATTGTTTCATATTAAAGAAATAAATTGAAAAACTGATAGCTAATGGTTATCTAAAAAATTATTAAAGGGCATGCTCATATAGAATATGATAGAGAAGAGCTCAACCAACATGTCTGAGCCCTACCTGAAATCAATGTGATTCTAGGAGGCACTTTGGATGAGAGAGATACTTCTAATAGCAAAAAGAGAAGAAGTATGGAAAACAGGTCCTCATAATGGCTCATTAATAGAACCCATGGCACAAGCCTATAACTTTTACTCTAAAAAATAAAGAGGAGGTGACTTACCCCTATAATAACACACTTGTAACTTCCATAATTCTTTCCAATCATCAACCCCACAAGGTGTTGGTAGATGATGAGAGCTTAGTTAACATCTTGACCAGAGATGTGATGTCCCAGATAGGGATAACTCCCTCAAGAATGATTCCTACAAAAACCTTTTTGATTGGGATTGAAGGATCAAGAGTGCTAATGAAGGGTACCTTGGAGATCCCAATCATCATAGGCACGTACCTTAAGTGTCTTACCCTTCAACAAACCTTTATATTATCGTGGCATGCACGACTTCTAATGGTGAGTTTTATTTATGGATCGAAGGGGTTTTGGATGTGTTGGTATAAAT
Source organism: Populus tomentosa (assembly GCA_018804465.1). Lineage (NCBI taxonomy): Eukaryota > Viridiplantae > Streptophyta > Magnoliopsida > Malpighiales > Salicaceae > Populus > Populus tomentosa. Next base: position 17,176,345 of record CM031971.1, read on the forward strand.
CATAAAATTATAATTTGAAAGATTTAGAAATCGCCACCTATTATTATGGTTACTAGAAAACCTATTTAACTGTAAAAGTTTGGGTATAGGGATTAGTTGTGCACAAAAAAAACACACCACCCTTAGTGCACATTACCTATGATAAATTTTATTGTTGATTGAGTGTGTTCTTTCTAACTGCATTTCTATATGTTAATTTGTTTAAGGTTTAAGATAGATCCCTCTCAATAAGAAAGTATCTTTCTAATCAGACTAAAACCTATTTATTCTAAAGCCTAAAATTTAAATGTTATATTTGTTTATACTCTGTATTTTTTTAACCTAGGGATATACTTTATAATGTAATTTTATACATTCAAATATTAAAGTCTACAATGATTTCTAATATTTTATTTTTATCAATTCATTTAATTTAATATCAAGAATATGCATTGCATTGTAAAATTCATTCCCTAAATATTAATTAAACAAATTAGTTTTATGGTGTTTTTCAATTTCTAAATAAGAAATTTTTGTATTTTTTTAATTTTAAAGAAAAGCTTATATTTTTAATATTAGATCAATATCTTACAATATAAGTCTACAGGCCTGATATTAAGTGAAATGGTTGAAAAAACATGTGAGGAACTCATAAATAATGTTGAAATGGTTCCTGATTTCTTTTTTCATAATTTTTGCAAATCATGTAAGTATAATGAGGCTCTAGACCCACATCCTTTCATTCAATTACGTATTGAGCTCAAATGCTCGTGGATACAGTAAGAAGTTAGATCCAATATCTTTGAGTTTAGTTACATACTGAGTCCAAGTATATATGGGTCTGACAAGATGTTAAACCCAACATCTTTTTATTTAGCTATAAGCTGAGATGAAATGCATATGGATTTAGACACCAACCAAAAAACCATTAGATTCATGATCATATTAGATTTTAAAATATAATTTTTTAAACAAAACAAAAGGGAATGATAATGGACGGGAGGAGAAAGGATTTGCAGAGATGTTAATTAACACATAAGCACTAGTCTTTTTGAGTTACAAAATCAACTTCAAATTTTTTAATTAAGCCTATTGTTAGCGGACTTAGGAGTTGATAATTGATATATTGAATGCTATGTTAGTGTCAAAATCTTATTAGAGGAAACAGAATACCAAAAAAAAAAAAACTATCCGACTTAATATAATATTTCTATATAGGTTAAACAAATTCTAAATAAGAGATTGAAATATTTTTCTTTATATGAGCAACTATTCAACCATGAAAATCAAGATAGTACAATTGAAGGGCCATGAAAATCAAGATAGTACCATTTTGCAATGTTTATGAAACGTAGAAGAAAATCAAGGGTGGTCCTCACCTTGAGTATTCAAACACAAGAAAAAGGGTTGCCTTGTCTAAAAATGAAAAAGAGAAAAATTATAATCCAGCCTCTATACTTTTAACATTGTCTAGGTTAGTCCTTTTTCATTTTGAAAGTCATAAATTAATCCCTTAACTAAAGTTGACTATTGATTCTTCCTAGACTATACAAATTTCCCTTTTTAAATGCTTTTCCATGTTGTCTATAGCAGGTGAGGTTGCTGATTTTATTATAAATGAAGGATATGTTAAGGGGAAAAAAGTTCAATGGTCTTGAAAGTAAACAAATATGCAATTTAAAGATTGAATATGATTACTGTAAAGTAAAGGGACTAATTAATTATTTTATTAAAATTACAGGATCAAATAATAATATACTCTGTGTAGGCTATTCCACAAAAAGGACAAAACCAAGGCCTACGCCTACAAGCTTCACTTTGTGGAACTGCAGCAGGAATCCATGTCTTTAGTAACTTGGAGCCATTGTGCACGGCAGTCAAATGGGCTCCACTCCACTGCTCTCCTCTCCTGGTAATTTTACAGTGATCCTGAGCACCGTATTAATTATTATTTTTTGTTCAATAATATATATATATATATATATATATATATATATATATATATATTAGAGAAATTTTAGATTTATATCCGCTTTTTGGTCATAGATTTATATTCTTTCTTTTCTCTATTTTTTTTAAATAAACTATAACTAATAAACTTATAAAATACCAATAATTACTATAATACAAGTAAAATAAAATTTCCCCTCCTCTTAATTTTAGCCCTCGTCTAATTCGATAAAGTCACAACAATTAACCACTACTCATAAAAAATTATCATCAACAACACCTTAAAGAAAACAACGGGTAAGTTTACAGGATTTGTGAAGCAACAATGATGTTATTATCCTCATCTAGAAAAATATATCAACATATATCCAAAAAAAAAAGCTAAAAATGTACTTATCATTTTAATTTACTTCATGTGTATTATATATTCTCTTAATACAACTTACCTTTCTTATCGACAATTTAATTACCCCTTAGATATTAGTTGGGTTCTTATGGAGGGATATTCACTTTTTTTTTTTTTACTTTATGATTTTAAATTTTAAATTTATTATTTAAAAAATTTATTAAGAAAACTTAAATTTGATTGTATACATGTAGTTTACAAAAAAAACTTCATTTTCATTTATACATGGAAAATATTTTTACTATCCAATAAATAAAAAATCTAACAATAATTCTAACTATATGGTATGATCACATGAACAAAAAAACTAAGTCGTGTGGCCATTTTGCTGTAGCAATTTTATTATGTATTCTTTCACAAATCATTATAAATTAGAATAATTATTTTTTTAAAAAAAATCAATTTGATCCTCAAATATTTTTTTTAACAATTGAGCCTTTTTTAGCCCAAATTTACACTAATTTGCTTTTTTTTTTTGGAATAAAGGTTAAATTAAAAGATAAATGATTAAAATAAAAAAAGCGAGTACCATATGTAGCGACTTTGAGATTTGCTTGAAAAGTTCATTTTCATCCCTCATACTTTTCATCTAATAGATAACTAGTCTCTCTAATTTTAAAATATTCAATTTTAATATCAAATTTTATTTTCCTCTTTCTTCAATTTTTTTTTTTTTAATGGAGGACAAAGGGGATCATCGTATTAAAGAGAAAGTTTCCAGTGGTGAAAATTCTGGCCACTAAAATAGTCTATTTTTATATCAAATGGTTTCATATGAAAAGAAAAGTTAAAATGAGGTGTTTTCCTACCCTAAAAATGTCTAAAAAACATATTTGAGCTTAAAAGATTTTTTGTTTAAAGCAGATTATGGGTTTTGGGGCAGCTTTTTATGTTTTTAAATGTCATGAATTGGTTTAATAAGGTTTCAAGGGTGTTTTGGATAAAAAAAAAATAGTTTAAAAATGAATTTTTTGGTTGAAAAAACAAGAATCTCATTTTTCTAGCCATCATAGTAGCTAGATTATTGGAATGATAGATGACGTGTTATTTGTCAATACAAACGACATGTCATCTTTCTTTTTTTGTCAAATAATTGAGCGGACGACATGTTGTTCATTCCATTATCTTTAAAAAAAAAATAAAACCTCGCGTGCGTGGGTCTAAATTTTCAAGCTCTTATGTAACTGCTTTCTTGGTGGGTCAGGTGCTTGGCCTGACCTCATTGTTTTTTTTTTTTTTTTTAAATATTGACTTTTAATATGTATTTTTTAAAATAACTTTTACATATATGTTTTGATTAGTACCCCTTATTTTTTTTTTTCTTTTATTGAATTTGGGTAAAAAATGGTTTGAAAATGATTTGTTTTTGCCTATTTAGCCTTTTTTAAATAGCAATTATTCTTTAATTATATTGGATGAGTTTAGTGTTATTATATATATATATATATATATATATAGATTAAATTTATTTTTTTGAAATAAAAAAATATTTTTTACAGTATTTTTAATATGTGCCTTGCATAAAATGTTATTTTTTCTTTTATTTTATTCAATAAATTTTATATGTGTTTCAATTTCTGTTACAAATTGATTTTAATAAATAACTCTGTTAAACACAACCGAGTAAATGATTCATATTGCGATATTAAATATCTTGATCTATATTTGTCTATCAATCTTTCCAATTATATTTTTATTTATTGTTAATGATTATTTATTTATTTATTTACAAAATAGTTTGTGATTAATTTAATTAGATGTGTGTATAAGTTTTTCAATTTACATTTAAGATTTTTGTTTTGTAAGAAAACAAGTTGAAAAAATCTACTTGTTCATTTTTTATTATTATTATGTATCGGTGTTTTTAATTTGATCTTTATTGTTTTGATTTTTTTTTTCCTTGAACTTTTTATAAAAAGTTTTTTTTTTATTTTACCCTTCAATCCAAGTTAATTGTATATTGCTTTTTTTTTTCAATCTTTATTGGTTCTCATTGTTTTGATTTTTTATTTTTTTTTGTTAATATTTATATTCTTTTCAATTTAACTCTCAAAATAAAAATATGTTGTTGCCCTTTAATTTATTTTTCTTTTGATTTTCATCCTCATTATTTTAATTATTATTTTTCTATCGGATTTATTTTTTTATTTTTTTTAAATCATCCTTCAACATTTCATTTCCTATGGATTGAGCTTTATGATTTTTTTTAAGTATAGTACTTTTAGTCTAATAATCCGGATCATGAGTTTAAAAAATTTAATAGGGGTTGACATCTTTCTTTTTTTTCTTTTCTAATATCATCATTCAACATTGCTTTTTTTTTTTTAAATGACTTTGTGGTTATTTTTAATATTTTTTATATTGAATTATCCAGACCTCATGACCTAAAATGCGAGTTTGTCAAATTAATTCGGATTATGTTACTTCTTAATGTCCAGATTACATGTCTACCGTATTGACTCAAATTAACTCACACTAGTTTTCTTTTCTTTCTTTTTTTTTTTACCTTATTTTGTACTTCCATGTTTAATTGATTAAAAATTAAATAACATCATCTTTTTACTCTAAGAGAAAGTTTTTTTTTCATCTGATATTGTTTTTTTTTCAATATAATTTAAATAAAACTAGTTTATTTAGTTGATTATAACTATAATTTGCGGAACTAAATTTTTCTTTTTTTAAAAAAAATAATATAGTTGTAACGCATAAATTATGCAATTTACTAAAAGAGCTAAATGTCTCTGTTACTATTTACGCATAAATTACACTATGGGTTGGAACAATGTAATGATAGAGTTGTTTTTGCCATGAAGAGTTGCAAAGACTGTAGGGGAAGGGTGGAGTTGTCTTTTTATTGATATGATTTGCCATTAAAGGTATGGATGAGAAGAAAATGATCAATTTTGATTTTGATGAGTTACGATGGGGCTGCAGGCCCCAGGTTACTAACACCTAACGTTAGGCTATCATGTTTTGGGAGCTAGAGTCAAACCCGTGTACCCAGGATCTGCAAAACCGCTCCATTGGATTTGCAGATCCACACGCCTAGATCTCTTCTTACCCCAGCCTGGGGTCTACAGACCCATTAAGGGGTTGTAGACCTCGCAAAGAAAAATAAAAAAATTAAAAAAATATATAACAACAATTGTTGTTGTTGTTGTTGTTAATAAATTTTTCTTTAAAAAAAAAATATTACTATAAAAACTTGGGCCAAATAAGTTTAATATTATTATTAATATGATAAATATTATTATTTGTATTATAAATATTATTATTTTTATTATAATTAAAAGTATTAATATTAAAAATATTATTATTTGTGCAATAAATAATATTATTTTGATTATAATTAATAAACTTGAAAAAATAATTTTTAATATTGAAAAACAATAATAGATTTGATTTCAAGGGTAAAATTAAGAATTATTATTATTATTATTAAATTTTAAATAAAATATTATTACGAAAAACCATAAATATTTTTTAAAAGATATAGATTTTATTTTAAGGATAAAATCATTTATAATTGTTATTGTTATTATTATTGTTAACTTGGATTAGACATCACTTTCCAAACCCAAAAAACAAGTGGGTGTTGGTTGGGTGTGGTAACAAGTGTAGACCCAGATCATCTAGTCTCGCAGACTCGCCTAACCCAAGGCTTTGGGGTCCGACGTCAGGATTTAAGGTTAATGGGTCTTGCATCAGGATTCAATGCTAATGAGTCCTCCTTTAGAACTCAATACCGAACTCAAGATTCTTAGGTTTTAGATTTCTAAATATAATTACTTGTATTATAAATATTATTATTATTATTAAAAATATTAATATTAAAAATATTATTATTTGTATTATAAATATTATTAATATTAAAAATACTATAATTTGTATTATAAATATTAATATTTTTATTATAGTTAAAATTATTAATTTTGAAACAATATTATTAATATTAAAAAAAAAAATTATTACTATCAAAGAAAACTATATATTTTTTAAGATTAGAAAATATAAGAACTTGAACAAACAAAATATTATTATTATGGGTCTCTTTTAACCTCTGCCTAGGGTCTATAAACCTCCTAGAAGTTGCAGACCCGTAAAGAATAATAACAAATTTGAAAAGAAATATAACAATAATTATTATTAATGTTGTTGTTATTATTGTTAATAATTTTTTTTAAAAAAATTATTACTATAAAAACTTGAGTAAGACAAGTTTAATATTATTATTAATATGATATATATTATTATTTGTATTATTATTTTATTATAATTAAAAGTATTAATATTTAAAATATTATTATTTATGTTGTAAATATTCTTATTTTTATTATAATTAATATTATTAACATTAAAAATACAATTATTTTTATTATAAATATTAGTATTTTGATTATAATTAATGTTCTTAATATAATAACCAATAAATTTGAAAAAAAATATTATTAATATTAAAAAAAATAATATATTTGATTTCAAAGGTAAAATTAAAAATTATTATTATTATTATTATCATTAAAAAAACATAAATTTAATTTTAAAGGTAAAATCAATTATTATTGTTGTTGTTATTATTATTATTATTATTAAATTATGTTAGACATCCCCTTTTAGACTTGATAATAAATCCAAGTTGCTTAAAAGTAGTAAGAGCACAGATCCAAATCTTTTAGATCTTGCAGCCCTCCCTGACCCCAAGATATTTGGGAGTGGCAGAGGTGTATAGCCCTAACTGACTCAAGATATTTAGATCCATTTAGACCTTAGGCTAACGGGTTCGACGTTAGGATTCAAGGATCTTGGGCCCTGCATACTAATCCAACTTTAATAAGTTTGGATTGTAATTAAATCCATAACTCTTGGGTTTGATATTTATAAATATTATTATTTTTATTATAACTAATATTGTTAATATTAAAAATATTATTATTTTTATTAGAAATATTGTTATTTTTATTCTAATTAATATTATTAATATAATAATAACCCGCAATGCCGCACGAGCTTAGTATGTCTTAGTATAAAAATAGTGTGGATTGACCAGTTCAGCACTCAATTGACTGCTTTGAATTACAGGTCAGATGGTCAACAATATCAGCCTTAGTATTTATAATTTATCACGCAATCATTCGTTGAAGATAAAGCGACCAGCTAAAAGGATTTGCTTGTTGGTTGGTTCTGTCAATCTACCTTAGTATTTTTTTCCTTCGCTCTTTACGGGCATCTATTCTTACTTATTTTTATCAAAATTAACGTCTATTTTTAGAAAGGGCTTAGGAATCTATTTATTTTATTTATAATTTTATTTATAAATATTTATTTATTTATTTATTTTAAATACCAAAATTTATCATATTTATGTTTTAAAAACAGTAACTAAAATATTTTTATTTTAAAAAAAAACAGCATAAAAAAGTTAGGAGCAGTGTCAGTGAAAATGATCATTGGATTCCTCTAAATAATCAGTAAATCGGCACACACTTCTCGAGGAAATGCAAACAAATCCTTCAAACTGAAAATGACATAAAAGTTAGGAGCAAATTAAGCAAAGATAAAATCTTAGCTGGTGTTATACGGTGCCCCACATCTGAAATAATTGTGGGCGGCGGACTTGGATAAGGAAAACAATAAAGCCTGTTTGATACTGAGATTCGAGTTTTTATTTTAGAACGATATTTAAAAATACTTTTTTATATATATATAAAATCATCAAGGCGATGATTTTTTTAAAATTAAATTACATATTTTTATACGAAGATATTAGAATCATAAAAAAAAACATTTGACAAATAATCAATTTTATAATTTTTTAAAAGAAATCTTTTTTTGAAAAAAAATATTTTTGATTCATGGATACCTAACACACCATTAAACAAAAAAAACTTTAAGCAACTCCATTATTAGCCAAACAATATCTTATCCTTTGACCTAATTTTGATCCAATTGGATTGACGTGAAATTTTTAATCCGACCATAAATCGAACCAAAAACATTGATTTGACCTGAAAACTAAACTAAAACTGAAACTAAAACTTAAAACGAATCAAACTTAATAAAACACAAAACACAAAAATCTTTGACCAAAAGCAGATTAAATGCAAAAAAATAATAATAAAGAACAACTCAAGAACACGAAGAACATCCAAGGTAAACCCAGCAACATGGATCTCAAATTAGACCGCATACAATCAAAACAAAGACAAAGATGTTGGAAATCATGCAATGATCTCTAATCCAGCATATATTCACTTCGATTATCAAAGAATCAACATAATTTTATCAAAATGAGTTTCGGTTTAAAATCAAAACCCTAGAATCAAAACCCTCATAAACTTGTTATTGATGTAAATAACCCCTATATTATTTACTATTCAAGTTGATGAAATGGTTTAGTGCAAAGAATTGAATAAAAACTTGTTCAAATTATGAGGTTAAGACAATGTTCTTTCAAAGAACATGAAGAACATTGCCTTAGAACCCATAAAGATGCCCAGATATTCACATCATTTTCAAACCTCAAAAATGACTTTCTAGATCTTTTAACATACTGTTTTTAGTCCTCACAAATCACATTATCAATACCAATGTAAATGTCATCAAAGATCACCTAAACTTGGCAGAAGAGAGGCATACTTTTCTATGGGATCTATTATTACTCAATTTAGAGGTCTATAACTCAACATTCATTCATTTAAATATGTCAACTCGATCAATCGAGAATCTCAAAATACAGTGATGGTTGATTAGGGACAAGATGTTGTTGAGTTCGTTGAAGAAAACATAGTATAAACGTTTAATGAGGGTAGTTGATCTTTGTATAATGGGTGTTTCTCAGTTGAATGATAGTGATTACAACCTTAGAGGTGGTTAGAGACGCTATATTCATTCACCTAAAAGTGCATACTCAATCAGTCAAAACTGTCAAAGAAAAAGCTAACTAGTGGCCAAACAACATATTGTCTAAGTTAAACCCTAAAAATTAGGGGTTTTAATTTGGAATTTGAAAATTTTCACTTTAATCCCTGTTCTTCAAATTGCCTTTAATTGCAACCATAATTGTTTTCTACACTCATAATTTTATGCAATTTCACCCCTACCAAACTCAATTATTAACCCTGATGCTGGCCTTCTGTTTCATTTTAGTCTTTGGTTATGAAATTATGCATCTTAACCTTTAATTGAATAACAAACTTTCAATTTCTTTAATTTGGTCCTTGATTTGATCAATTTCAGCCCCTACATTCATGAGTCCTTTTTAGTTTGGTCCTTAGTTATGGATTTTCTCAATCAAGTCCCTAATTGTTCATTAAACTTCAATATTTATGTAATTAAGCTCCTGATTTGATCAAATCAACTCTTTAAAATTGCAATTCATCTCCTAGACTTTAATTTCTTCCAATTAAAGCCTAAATTGACTTCAAAAATCAATGTTTCTTACAATTAAATCCTCAACAAAATTAATTAAGTCTTCCAAAATTTCCATTGAGTCCTTATCTAAATTTGTATTTCTTTACCCAAAATAAAAATATTTTCACCAATGGGCCCCTTTGTCAATCAAAATTGGGTTATCAATTTTGTCAATCTCATACATTTTTGGTCCTCCAATCTTTTCACTTATCATTTTGATCCTTCGCCACCAACTTAAGCAATCTTCTAGGATTTCTTTCTATATATCCTCTTATATTTTGGATTTTCTTTTTGTATTTTTTCTTGATTTTTTATGGGGTCAAAAGTAGATAACAATAAAGAGGAGGGAGGCACATCAAAGAAGGAAGACGTCTTGCTCTCACATCACTGTTTAGGGAGATAATGATCCTTAGGTATAAAAAAGGCTTGCTCTCACATCACCGATGATAAAAATGGTGGTGTTGGTGATGATGCTTTTATACTAAGGTCGAGTGAATGATTTCGATGTAAAAATGTTAGGAATTTTAATTCTTCCAACAATAGATAACGAATGTTGTTTATTGACCATTTTTTACAACTCCTTGTGTTGGTTTCATTATCCTTAGTTATGGCTTTGTAGGTCATTGCATTTCCTTAATCATTGTGCATAAGACATGTTTTAGATTTTTCAAAATGTGGTGAATTAATTGATTAATATTTGTTTAATGTTTTAGTTTTATTGATATGGTGTTTTTGGTTGCGAGTTAACTAATTTTTTCATCTTCTTGCAAGTTTATTACAACTTAATAATGTTTTTTCTTCTAGAAATTACTAGTTTTTGATCCAATGGTTCTTTCTTTCATGTTGTTGATGCTGCTTTCATTTGTTGACTTGTTGGTTTATCAGTTGCAATTTCATTTTTCATCACTCCAGTAGTTTCAGTTGCACTTTGGTTTTGTTTTTTTCTTCATTTGTTTTTATATATTGATGCTTTATTATTATTATTATTATTATCATCATCATCATCATCATCATCATCATCATCTTAGGTTTTTAGTTTTTGGCTTAGCGAGGCTTTTTTGTTGATTGTCTATGTTTATGTGTTTATGCATTGCTTTTTCAAGTTTATGTATGATGTTTTTTCTTTTGTTTTTGTTTTGCTTGGTAGCCTTTTGGGCTCTAATGCTTATTTAGGTTTTTTTTACTTTGTACTTTTCTCTTGGTTCTTTCGTTGTGTTATTTTAGTGATGTTATTTTTCCTATGCCAAAACAAAAAAAAGATTTCTTTTAGATGATCTTGGTGTTTTCCATCTTATGTTTTGTTGGTTGTTTTTTAGCTTCTTTGGTATGTCTATTTGTTCATGTTTTGCCATTCTTTTATTTTTCATCAACTGAAATATTCTGTAACGGCCCGGCCCAACTTGCCATATATTATCCGTTTTGGGCCTTACGGCCCTCAGGTTTTGTTCCTGGTGACGCGAGCCCATTTCTGAGCCTGACGCCCAAAACGCGTATAACAAGTTGGCAACCAGCACCACTTATAAAGCCAGCAACACACCCCTCACCCGCTGATGTGGGATCTTACATATTCAAATTCTAGTGTTGCTTATGACATTTTGTTTAGGTTTTTTTTCATGTTTTATTCCCATTCACATTGTTGTTTGCTCTAAGCTTATTACGTTGCTATTTCTCTAAAGGTTTTTGATGGTTTTGCACTTTTATTTCTTCTCTTTGTTTGGGTTTTGTGACTTTTGTGTTTTAATTATTTTTATGTTTACTCTTGATCCAATTCATTTTTATGTCTTATTTCGTTCAATTCTTTTCATGATATTTCCTTTTTGCATTGTTTTTTGTTCTTAACTTTATTTTTAGATTTATGTTTGTCATCTCTTTCCGTTTGTTTTATTCGATTAGTTGTGTTGCATGTTTAGCTTACCCTTTGATTGTTGCTTTCATTTTTCCCACGTATAAATCATCAACTTCTCTTCTTTTTCCCCTCTTAATTTGGTAATTTTCTATGTTGCTAGCAACTTAATGGTTAGATTGTAAATCTAGATCAAGCACCTACTATGATCCACATCATGACATGTTATGCATGGTTGCAGGTAGCAGGCAAGGTTTAGTTATTTTTTTTATTTGTTTGTTTTTGCACATTATATAATATACTAGAGAAGATCAATGTTTTATTGTTTGCCCTTTATTATTCATCAAGACACAAGTCACTATGGATTGGAGCAGTGCAATGATGTAGTTGTCCTTTCTAAAAAAACCTTGACAGGTATGCACTTAGGGGTGAAGTTGTCTTTTTCATGAGATACATTTGGCTTAGAAAGAATGGTTGGGGATAGAATAGTCCGTTCAGGTTTTTAAGGGTTTAGCACTGGGAAATGGCATGGCTGCCAGACCCTAGACGCACAGGCTATACCTATGCGCCTAGGTCTAGCATCACACATGGTTGCAAGACCCAAACAAACATATCTTTATTATTATAAACAAATCAACATAAAAATCTAATTTAACATTTTAGATCTAAAAAATTCAAATCACATCTTCCCATTGAAATAGTTCATGTTTTATGCTTATGAATTTGTTATTCCTTCTATAAAAATTATATCTTCTATTATTATTATTATTATTCAAGTAAACTTGGGTCAAAAATGTTTACCAGACCCAACTAACATGGGTCAAAAAAATTATTTATAAATGAAGTATAAATAATTTATAAACACCAAACCATCACAAAAATCTAATTTAACAATTTATATCTAAAAATTCAAATCATATCTTTCCACTAAAATAATTCATTTTTTACGTTTATAAATTTGATATTCCTTCAATAGAAATTATATTTTATGGTTGTTACGAATATAGTTTTTGTTCAAAAGTATTTTTTTAAAAAAATATTTTAAAATCTAGGGTTTGACTTGGCTGGTAGACCCAAGTGTAGAGACTTGGGTTTGACTTGGCTGCCAGACCCAAGTATTATTGATCTGTTGTGGAGCAGAGGCCAATAAACTAGTTTCGCACTATAATGACTTTCTCTCTTAACCTGTGATGAGTTATAGATTCATGACAATGCTAATAAAACTCACAACATTTTATTATTTGTAGAAAACATACAAAACTCTTTGTTATTTTTGTATACTAATGTTTTCTTCCTATTCACGTAGCTCCATGTCATGCTTTAGTTTCAACCATTAGTTATTGAACTATTTGGTTTGGAAAGTTACCTTCATAAATTTATTTATAAGCCACAAATTGTAATTTAGTTGTATTATTTCTCTATTTTATAGAAGTTTAGATTGTTTTTGTTGCAATAATTGTTTGCTACTTCTTTAATCAATTTTGATGATCACCGTTATAACCTAATTTTGGATCCCTCTAAAAATTGTTTTATAGAAAAATACATTTTTTTATATTCAAAAATCAAAAAAATATTGTATGACATGAGAAGATAAGCCTTCAAGCTGCAACTGACCAAAATAACTAGAATGCAATATTTTCACACTATAGGCTGAAGAAAGACTTAAAAGAAAGAAAATGACGGTTGAAATCCAACTTGACCAAAATTAGAAGAATTAATTAAGTTTAAGAACTTAATTAAAATTTTAATGCGTTTAATTGGCTTCATTAAAGACTTAATTGAAGAAAAATCAAGTTTTAAAGTCAATTTGACCAAAATTGAAAGAATTAATTAAGTTCAAGGACTTAATTTAACTTCTAGTAGGTCTTATGGATTCAATCGAGACTCAGTTAAAGCAAAATCAAGTTTGGAGGCCTAATTTGGATCAATTCTTAAACATTGAAAGCTTAGGGACATAATTAAAACTTGAAAAGGCTAAATTGATCCAATCAAGGGTTCAATAGAAAGAAATTTAAAGATTAAAAGCTAATTAAGGGTCAAATTGAAGAGTTTCAGTACCAATAGCCAAAATACATGGTGTATAAGAGGATTAAAATTAATCAAATTTAGGATCCTTTTGAAAGAAATTGAAAGTTTGATGGTTGATAGGGGTTAAATCATATAATCTGAAAACTAAAGATCAAAGTGCAAAAGAGTCCCTTATATTGGCAGATTCAGGCTAATCGAAAGCCTACATTTTAATAAATGAATATAGAGATATAAACCTTTAAATCAAGAGTGGTTTGATCGTCATGGTAACTCTACATACCCTCTATAAGATTAAGATCCTTAAATGAATTATTTGTGTTCCAACCTTCACAATAACATTGACAAAGTACCCAACATAATAATTCATGACGGGAGAAAATTTCATTGTGATAGAAAGACTCTAATGTTGTTTTTTTATTTGTGATTTCTGTTTATAAGAGGAAAAAAAAAAAGAACCAAACACCTTTTATTTTTAGATAGAAAGGTTTTGGGAGAGAATAAGAGTCTTCCATAACAAACTCATGGCAAAAACCATCATGGTTTTTCCATGTTTGGTTTTAGTTTGCCTATAAAAAAAGCTATCTACTCTTGAGCACAAAAGGAGAGGGGAAAAGGAGAACACAAAAAGAAATCATGTTTATGAAAAGGCTCATGTGATATATACACTAAACTAACTCACAAGAGAATTCTATATAAAAAAGATTATTTAAGTTTATGGAAAGGCTTACATGATAGTTATATAAGTGATCTTTAGTTATCTTATTTAGAAAGTGTTATGCTTTGATTATGATTGCATGTTGTTCTAATTAAAGGTAATAAATGGACAGATATTATGTATAACATAAACTATAAGAAGGTATTTGAGTAATTAATAAAGGATTTTTCACCCTAAGTGAATTAGAGAAAATACTTTGTATGTTCTTAAATAGTATTAATTGTGAAATCATTGGTTAATGTGGAATGAAATTTGAAAATAGTTTAAAATCTTATTTAATGCATTAATAACTATAGTGTTGAGAACAAATAATTTAACAAAGCAGACATACATCATGCTATAATGTTTAAATTGAAACATTCTGAATAAAGAGCTAATAATTAAACTGAAAAACTGGTTACTAAAATGTTAAGTCAAATCACTACGACTTTCTTAATATTTGAGGGATCATGACAAGTTGTTAGATATTATACTTAATCTTCAAATATAAAATAATCAATTATTGAATTGATAATATATTAAATTATTTAATTTATTTAATCCTATTTTATTTAAAAATGTTATTTATATTTGGGCCAACTTATTAGGGAAACTAATGGGTAACACACATAAGAGCCATTGGTCAAAAATTAAAATAAGATGATTGATCAAGTGTGACTCAATTGTAAATTAATTTTTAAAATTAAGGGACTATAATATAATTAATACACGAGATTATAATTCTAGACTTAAAAAAAATTAAGTAAGGACTTGATTAAATACATTTCTAAAATTATCCTAAAATAATACATGTGATATTATTTAAGGGACAGATTGATATTTTATCATTTATAGGGTTTTAAGATTTTTCTATAAATAAAATTTCATGTTTTTATTATTATTATTTGCACATGATAGTACATAATAGAAACACCTAAAAAAAAAAGTCAGCATTCAAAGTTATAGTAATCCCTCTCTTAAAAGGGTTAGAAGATTTCTTGATGGTGGTTTGTATGAATTACCATTTCAAATTAGATATTTGAATGACTTATAGTTTGCAATAACTTAACTTTGAAATAATTATTTAAAATTAAAAAAACATATGATTTCCTAGTTATCATTGTTGGTTCAACAATATCTTATAGACCTCGAGCTATCATGTAACTTTTGATACAAGTTCTTCAATTCTCTTAGTTATCGTCTATGAGGGCTTCAGCAACAGTTGCTCCCAGGAATATGTATGTTGCTATGCATAAAAGTACTGTATATATCACAATTGAGTTCAATGCTAAAGACAATTATAGCATATTATACATACACAGAAAAACACTTTCACTGCAGAAAATGACAATTTGGAAATTATGTGTGGGATATGGTGATTTGAAATTTAGGTGGACTTGTGACGATGATGATGGTATTTTTGTAATTTTTTGCTGCAACTTTTTCTCCTCTCTTTGCTTGACATGTGGATTTTTTTTTTTAATTTGCTTTGTTGTCCTAATCATCCAACGCTTTTTTTTTCCTCTTTATAGCCCTGGCTATTTATTTGCCACATTTTTTTCCCTTTCAAATCACCAGATTAGTTTGATAAAAACTAATTTTTCTTTTTCTTTGTGTTAATATTTATGTTGATTCGTTCATAGGTTTTAAGGGATTTTCAGCTTGCGATTGGTGGAGAAAGTTAATGAACTACGAAGGTGAGAGGAGAAAGAGAATTTTTTTAGGCAAGTGATGTTGTTTGGTTTTTGGGTTTTTCAATTTAGTGTATTTTATATGCATTGCATGCACGAAGAAAGCAAGAAAAGAAAAACTTAAGCAATGCATTTAGTAAACATCATCGGTATAATTTAATTAATTAGATTATAAATTTAATTTTTAAAAATTATTATTTTAAGTAAGGTAAAGCTGATAATATTTGTTAGGGAAAGTCAAAATTAATATAACAAGATATATTATTAAAAAGCTTATTTATATAAAATAAAAATATCATACTATTTTATATTTAAATAATAAATAAAAAAATTAAAATATTTTGCAGGGCCAGGGCCCGGGCCCCTGCTTGTTTTCTCCTAGTTCCATCCTTGAAGTCTTCGAGTCTCATAAATTTAAGGGTCACTAAAAATTTATATAATTGTTAATTTAAAATTCATGAGATTAATTGAGATACACAAAAACTATTACAAACATTGATGTTAATAATAATAATAATAAAAACAAAAAAAAAATAATGCATTTAGTGCTTCCAAGTTGCAATGGTTCTCCTCCTACTTTTTCTTCAACAAACTGGATGAAGAGAAACAGGAGATTGATGTGTGCTGTGTTTTTTATCGATTTTTTTTTTTCGTTTGCAATTTTCAGGAATGGGGTTTTGTTTTGTATTTTCAAGCAAATGTCATCGATTTTTTTATTTTATTTTTTTGCGTTGGTTTTTTTCCAGATTCTGCATGGATCATTGTTGGGTTTCGTTCTTATTCTTGCCATAGCAGGGATAAAATAAATATAAAATTATACGCGGGTAATTAAAATTAGATAAGTTGGTTGATAAAAATAGCTGATAGCAAGATATATAATTTCATAGCACAAGTATCCCTTTAAGATTTTTTATTTGATTATTTAATAATAATTTTTCCTCTTAACAATTAAGATTTTTTTTTAATATAAAAAATATGTCAATATTTTTTTTTTTTATTATACCCACACCACAGGGGTGCAAGTGAAATGCTTAGTTAACATCTATACTAGTCTTCGCATAACTACGTGCAATACATACAGGAGCTAATTGATTTTACTAGTCACTAATCCATAAGAGAGAGACTTTATTTTAGAAAAATTGAGACGGATCCCAATTCTGCATGTTTTTAATGCATGTCATTTATAGAAAAATGGAGTAAAAACATTTTTTTTTTCTTGATATTTTATTAGTTACTAAATTGATTTTATTTTTTATTAACTTGAGTATTTGAGTCAACTTGAACGTATTTCAATTAATTTTATAAATTTAAAATTAATAATTATATAAATTTTTAATAATTCTAAAATTTATAAAACTGCAGTACTAAATAAGTTAAGATAATTTATTTATAAAATATAGAAGTTTTATCAACAAAAACAATCATGGGTTTAAGAAAAAGAAAATCCATGGCGTGGCCTGGGAAAGATTTGGAGAGAAAAACAGCCCCTTGACATGGTAAAAGAAAGAAATGAAATTATTGAGAACTTTATTGGAGCAATAATGTTTCCCTTCATTCCTTCCCTCATGACACCTCCTCTGCAAGACAGCAAGAGTCCTCTCAAGGAAAGCAACGGTTTATACATGAGTTTCTTGGATCTTCATGGAATTCACTTCGACTTCGAGAAGACCCGTCTTCATAAGATTAAAAAAAACAAAAACTAACTCAACGCGCACAAATGTTTCAAAATCAGATCTATGACAGCCATGTGAAATGAATTACAGGAGTGCCACCAGAATGAGGAGCTGGAACAGATTATCACAACCCCCAAGTTTAAGCTTGAAGCTTCAAAATCAGAGGTACCTGAATCCTGTGAGGTGAACCACCAGTATCTTCAAGGTTTAGGAATGAGGAACTGCAAGGAAAGATTGGGCCAACAAATTGCTACCCAAAAGAAGCATCTTAAACACTTGTGATCTAGTGCTGGACTGAGAAGATAAACCACCGGTGCTGGTGTTGTTGTGAATTCTCAGCTGAGACCAGTATTGTTGCGGCTGCCATGGAAGGAGGAGTTGAAGATGTTGGAACTAGTGCTGGACTGAGAAGATAAAACTTGTGCTGTGAGTGTCGGTTAAAACCTTTGATATGTCTACACTATGTTCCCATTCTTTAAGCAAGTAATTTCATACGAAAGGAAGAAAACTTGGAGTATGGAACTGCTGCTAATGGTGGCGGTGAAGCAAGGTGGTTGCTCGGTGCTGCTGTGGTTGTACTGCGTTCTACCACAGGAACGGACAAGGTGAAGCAGTTGTCTGCTGGACCGAGATGCTGCCAGAGCAGGGACCAGCAGCGCTGGACTGGTCACGGTGTTGCACAGGAGAAGATGAAGTGCTGGTGGAGGTCACGATGCTGCTTCCATGGAGGAATGGAGGTTGGCAGAGAAGGGTTAATTATGTTGATTCTCTTTGGCTTGTTACGGGTTTTTTTTAACTAATTATCTCTTCAAATTTATCTTTTCGTTTTATGAGTGCTATAACCATTTGTTTATAAATAAAATAAATTTATTATTTTTACTGGTAATTACAAAACATTTTCATTAGCACATCAAAATAATTTAAAAATAAAAAAAAAAAAATCAAAACTTACTCTCAATACCCATGACTCGTTTAATTAACCAACAAAAGGAAGCAAGGGATTAAAAAAAGGTCATTCTAAAAATAAATAGCACAACATCAGAGAAGAAAAAGAGGAATATCAGAGTGTTTGTCATGAATGCCACAACAATATCACTAACAGAAGCTCTCAGGGAAAAATCAATAAATTGGTAATTAATCTCTAAATGAACTTCCATGGTACACAAATTACAAATTGTATCGCCACACAATGCACAGTGAATTACAAGTTTTGGGGATTTCAATCCCATGAAGCAATTACATGACCACAGAACTCATCTGCTGATCAATAAGGTTTGCTCTGTTTATTGTCTTTCTTAAGCTGAACCTTCAACTTCTTACCACCCAATTGGCATCCATTCATCATGGTAATGGCATTTTGAGCTGCTGCTGGTGAGTCATAACTCACAAATCCTGCAAATAAAGGCCCGTCAGAGACATAGGTAGATCTCCTAATTGCAAATGTCAGGCTCGGAAGTAAAGTTCATACCGAAACATTTGCTAACACCGGTTGCTTTATCAACAAAGACCTTGGCACTCAAGACCTGCCCAAATGCTTGAAAAGTATTGGCAAGCTCTTGGTCACCGAATTCTTGAGGTATATGATATATGAATAAATTAGCACCAGGTGGACCTAAGATGAATAACACAGGCATTTAGGAGAAAAGAACCACAGGAATGCAAAAGGGAGTAACAATTAACGAGGCATGGAATAATAATAATTATATAATAAACATACCTTCCGCTTGACCCCCAGAACTTCCACTGGCAACTGAAGATGTTGCAGAATTACAGCTTGGAACTGTGGGTGATAATGTACCGGGAGAATTACTAAAAGGTCGGTGACTCATTATTGCTCCAGGATATACAATTGGATACTGAAGACCTGGCATCGTAGGATAAGCAGAGCCCATGTAACTAGCGGGAGCATAATTTCTAGGGGAAATATTGAGTGAAAGGTCAGGTCTGATCCCACCACGCAGACGGTATGGCACAAGTTCATAAGCTCCAGGAGCCTACAAGGAAAACAAAGAAACAAACACGCTCTTAACACCATTTTGATTTTAAATAGTAAATGAAAAAAAGTTTGAGTTAAATGAAGACAGGAAAGCAAGATACTAAGTTAGGGAGTCAAGAAAGATCCTGACAACTTCCAAAAGGTTTTGGTAACTGCAGATTCTAGGATATTTCCTGAAAAATAGAAACAGACCTGGTATCCATATCCATTATAAGGGGGAGCATATCCCATTGGCAAGGCACCAAATAATGATGGATGTTGTGAATCAGTATTGGGCATAGCTTGAGATTGTGCTTTCTGGGTCCTCCGAGCCTGCCTTTCCTTTTCTGTATCTGCCCATTTGACAACCAAAGGAACACTTGAACCCTAACAAAGCAAGAGAGCGATCAGACCGCATATCATTGATTCATGCATCCAAATTAATGCTGAGCTCCAAGTTTTAAACAGGTTTACAATGACTGGCCCTCAACCCTCAATTCTTTATAACTTACAGAAATAAATAAATAAATATATAAAACATAAACTCAACAGGGAGAAGAAAAAGAAAAACTAGTTAAAACTTGGAACTCGTTCCTACAGCATCTGTTAAGAACGCGACAAGGTCAAATGAAAGATAAGTTTTGATTTTAGATCTATCATTTGTTGTAAGAGAAAAATATATTGATATTGATACAAGTTTGTGATCAGTTTTATACCTTCATCTTGTACAGCCTATTCAGGAAATACAAGTTTTGGTTATTCAAGTTCAGAGCAAGCTACATAAATTATTTTAACACAGTTACTTATGCTATTCTGCCAAAAGTTCATCACCTGTCTGACCAAATAGTTAGCATACCACCATCAAAGTGACTAAATGACAGATTTTACCAGGCAGATCCATGATGTTACATTATGTAGCAAAACCTTATTCAGTTCGAGTACAATTTGATAACCAAAATTGATTAAAAAGACAGACAAAAAAAGATGACTTTTCCCATCACATTATTAAACAGCATAGAATTAAAGTTGGGCTCTAACTAGAAAGAATAATTGCTTGAGCTTGAAAACTATGTTCCATTGGCCAATAAAGCTCACCTCCATTTTATGCTTTCCATTGATGTCCTCCAGGGCAGCATGGGCTTGTTCTTTTGTCTCATACTTCAAAAAAGCACAGCCTGCCAATTAGTTAATTGAGATCAGCAAGAACAGTACAGTTCAGTCCTTCACAACAACAGCCAGATATGAAATCAGGATTATTAAATAAAGAATACCTTTGCTTGTTTGTTGCGAACCTCTTAGTATTTGTAAGTCCTTTATAATTCCATATTTAGAGAATAAATCGGATAATTCAGCTTCAGAAACATTTTTTGGAAGCATACCAACAAATAGTTTGTGTTCTGGATTGCATGGACAAAAAAAAAATCATAATGGGACATGCTAAATTAACACTAAAATAAAAGTATCAGATAACGCATGAGAAATCTTGCTGCAGCAATTCACAGTAATGATCTTAATGGCAAATAAATCAATAGTCAAAGATATTTTATTACACCTAGCCTTTCCAACTCTCCATCTGCATACTTCACTTGCAACGGACTAGATGCCTGAATTGGAAAGAAAGAAAAGGATGCATTTCAATTAGAGAGACAGTGAGATGAATGCATTAGAGCTTAGTTAAAATAAGAGCACAAGTCATTCAAAGCCAGCACCGATCAAGGACCACATTGCAAGTTATTAGACTATCCAACCACTGAGATATTTAACAAAAGAAGGCATTGAGAATTAAACCCCTAAATAAAACAGATTATACAAAACCAGAAAAAGGCTAGACCTCAAAGAATCCTGATTAACTGAAACACCCAGGCCAGCAAAATCCCAGATTGCATGACTATTCATCTACAATAACAGTGATTGAGATATGATGTAATTAACCATCTATTTGTTGAAGATCAATTGTGAACATATGCTGCAATATCTAAAATAATCTAGTAAT
This sequence comes from Populus tomentosa, assembly GCA_018804465.1. Taxonomy (NCBI): domain Eukaryota; kingdom Viridiplantae; phylum Streptophyta; class Magnoliopsida; order Malpighiales; family Salicaceae; genus Populus; species Populus tomentosa. Next base: position 17,197,987 of record CM031971.1, read on the forward strand.
GAACCAAAAGTATCGATGGTTTTTCCATAATGATTGGCTTTACATTCAAATTTAAACTATTCAAATAAAGTCTTAATACTCCATCGCAACTTACTCCTGCAGAAAGGTGTTTTTTTTTTTTTTTCTGTCACAACATCCTTACAATACATTCTTCGAAACAATTTCCATTTTGGTTTAGAATCTCCCAACATTTTCTCTCATCTACAGATGCATCCTAATTTCATTTTGTATAGAGCGACTCGCCCACACTTTTCACTACCATATCTATTCAAAATGATCAAAGCCCACGCTCTCATCACCAATATCCAATATAAATGTATTGTATATGCATCATTATATCCATTTTATCAAAATCAACTTCTGTTCATCCCTCCTAAAACACCCATCGTCTTTCCCATACTCTATTAGCAATATTACCGTGATCTCATTGACAAAACCAGTCCTCGTTGCAACAGATTCCAACTCCAACACAGTAAAATTTACTTGTGATGCAAACATATTCTACCACTGTAAATCACCGAGGCTTGTTTTGACATGATTAATAATAATTAACTAAACAGTTATCAACATCAGTAATCTATAACCATTACATCACAGGATCCACAGGTCACTCACAATATATCAAACACGGTAGAAACCATCCCATGGCTCCAAAGTCAACCACAGTAAGTAATTTCCATAAATACTAACTAAAATAAACTACTCAAATTAAGTCGGAAGAATTAATCAATCACATTTCATCTACAATACAATGCGGATAGAAAACAAGAAATCAGCAAGTTGTAGACTGTACACAGAGAGAGAGAGAGAGAGATCAAATTAGAGGAAGGACTCACCCCGGGCAACGCTTTCTTATTATGACAAGCATTAACAGCCTTATCTGCTTCTTGTCTGGAAGGACATTTTAGAAAACAACAACCTAAGAGAAGAGGAAATTAGGGTTGCAAGAACCATTACACACTGCGAATCTTGAATGAGAAGAATTTAAAACAAGTATGCAACCTCGGGAAGCGCGAGTGGTCTTGTCTTTAATGATGTTGACTTCGTCCACCAAAGCGAACTCTTTGAACATTGCCAGAAGCTCGTCTTCTGTCATGTGCTTCGGTACTTGACCTACAAATAGCTTCACGCTCTCTTCATTATTGCTGCTGCTTGATTTCTTCTCCTTTTCACCCTCCGCCATTACCCCGAACAAATTAAATTAAACACTCCCTCCTTCTCTCTCTCTCTCTCTGTTCGTGTTGGTGTGCTTGTAACACACTCTCCCCTCCCCCCCTGGAATCCTTCACTGGCTTTGTTTCTGTCTCCAGATTTCTCGTGTTTTTTTCTTTGGTGATTTCGTCGTCGCATGGAAATTGGGGGATTCCTGGATGGCAAATTTGGATCTTCGATGGATAAATTATAAAATTAAATAGTTTCCATTTGGGCTTAGACTTTTGATTTATTTACAACACTGACCTTACAGCTGTTTCAGACTAAAGTTTTTAGGCTTGGAGATGGGTGTGCTTTGTGTAGTTATTGCTTAGTAGTCATGTCTATTCAACTATTTCTCAGTTTAAATTACTGTAACGCCCTTCTTTTTCTTTTCTCTTCTTCTCTCTTGCATGGCATGGCATGGCATGGCAACCGGAGTGATTTTTCCTCCTCCTCTCTCTCTCGGGTTATCTGGAATTTCTTCGCCATATATAATAGCAAATCTTTTCTTTCTTTTTTTTGTTTTTTTAGAAAAGTCATAACTATCTACAATCATTTTTTGAATTTTAATTTGAATATCAAAGACGAAACAAGATAGCAGCGATAAGAATTTTGCCGCGTTGTGATAAAGGCCTGAGGCTCTAAAATTAAAAGCGAGCAGCGTGCATGTCCCCATGGTTCTTGCTTGTGTTAATTGGAGCAATGGGCAAAGTATGTATGATTGACAGATAGATATATAATGAAAAGGACAAGTCTCAACTCTCCCCCGTTTTTATTTTCTGCTTGGAGTCTGAAAATACAGTTGTGTTCATGTTTTTTAAAAATTATTTATTTATTATTAAAAATTAATTTTTATATATATTTTAGATTGTTTTATTATGCTAATTTTAAAAATAACTTTTAAAAATAAAAAAATATCATTTTAATATATTTCAGTATAAAAAAAAACTTAAAAAAACAACCTCAGTTACATTCTTAAGCAGACTTACATATCATTTTTTTTTTTTTTAAGAGCTTGTTTAATAATATGTTTGCAGTTGTTTTTCAAATAACTTTTCATGTTAAAATATATGTTAATGATATTTTTTATTTTTAAAAAATTATTTTTAATATCAATATATCAAAATAATTTAAAAATTAAAATTAAAATATTTTTAAAACATAAAAATAGCACAATTTATACCTACGATTACATATCCTCAAGGTCTAATCTACGTTTTCGACAACAAAAACGAAAACGAAAACAAAAACAAAGTGAAGCCCTTTACCTTGCCTTCAACTAGAAACACTATTTCTTCATGTTTGGCGGCAGTTCTGCTTTAAAGCATGTGCAAAGATACGATGAGCAAAAATTGGCAAAAACCAGGAAAGTACTCTTTACTCTCTATTAGGAAAAGATTGTCGTTTTTTTTTTTTTTTAGAATATTTTTTATATTAGTATTTTAAAATGATAAAAAAATATTTAAAAAAATTAATTTAAAAGAATAAAAAATAAATATTTTTAAAAGAACGGCTCACCATGAAAACAAACAAACACTAATTCAGTAGTGGTTGAAATTATCTGACTGGATGAAGGTTTGATTGTGTGCCTTCAACATGTGCTTGTCCTTGTTATGACTTTTGTTTTTTTAGCAAGACAAGCGTTTCTAATATCATAGTTTCTTTAGATCTATCCTGATGGCTGGCTAGAGTTTTAACAAGGTAATCTAGGTTAATTTAAAAAAAATAAATTAAAATAATATCATTTTAATAAAAACAATAAATAAAAATTAATAAGTTGCAACTGGATTTTTGATGAGGTTTTATAAGGTCAGCTAAGTTACACTGAGTTTTTCTTTTTCTTATTTTTTCTTCAACTTAACCCGATTCCAGTCCTGAATTGATCTGTCACGTCAAATCGGGTTTAAAACTATGCCTAATATGCCTTTTTATTGAGAACTCTAATTATTCCCTCATGGAATATAGACTAACATTGATTGGCACCATGGATTCATTGTGTCCATAAATTTTAATTCTTTTCATCCTGATTCTTTTGTTTTTAACTTTGCTATTTAAGAGCCTAATTAGAGGCTAATTTGCGTAAAATTATTAAGGAATGATGAAATTAATAGATAAATGACTAAAATGAAACATGCAAAAAAAAAATGAGTGGTGTTTTCTAATTATTTGTGAAATGTTTAACTTAGTCCTCATTCTTTACTAATTACAAGAATTGGATTCCTTTAATTTTTAAAGTTTCAACAAAATATCAAAATTTAAAATAGAATTATAACCAATGGTAATGACACGTTTTATAAAAAGAATTAATCTGATAACATTTTATTTATTAATAAATAAAATTAACCTTTCAATTAACATAAACTAACTTTATTTTTATTTTGTAAACTTTATACACACACTCCAATGCATTTCTTTAAAGCATAAATAGTAAAAAATAAAAAGCCTAATTCATTTAAAATTTAAAGAACTACAAATAAAAAGTATACATGTGATTCGTTTGTAACAAAGTCAAATTCACTTAAAATTCAAACAATAGAAATAAAAAAACTAATTATACATATTGTTATTTAAATTTATCTTTAGAAAAAAATATAACAAAAGCTCTATTCAAAGATAATTTAATATCAAGATAGGATTGACATGTTTAATCTACTCTTGTTTCTCTTACATATCTCTTTCATAATCATATATTCTAACTTTCTCAACACCATCATTAAAGGGGGAGTCACCAAATCCAATTGAAGACCAATAGAAACGATCTTCATGGTTTAAGCCAATATAATTGGCTCTATATGTCAATTATCAATAACAATGTATTTAGCTTTCTTGGCTTCTTGCTTGTTTTGTTGACTCTGTTAGCAGCGACGCAAGGAGATGATGCCATCAGTCTGACGTGGTTGAACGGTGACCAAAACTCCCTCCTTTCTTGTTCATTCATAGTGGTAAGTTCTCATTTAAAAAAAAATGTTTTTTTTAAGTATTTTAAATAAAAAAAATTAAATAATTGTTTTTTATTTTTTATTTTAGCATATTAAAATTATTGAAAAAAAATAGAAAAAATTAATTTATCATATTTTCAGGACAAACATATCCGAACACGATTACAAACTAGATATCAAACAGGTAATGGTGAAGTGACTTCAACTGCTGTTGATAAATAATTTTTTTCTCTTTCTAATTTTCTCAGGCGGAGCAAGGATTCAAGGGTAATAAGAGCTAGAAAAATAACTTTAGGCTCTTTCACTTTTTACCATATCAGAACATTGCAAAAAAACATGTAACCTATATAATCTGAAAGGTGCTCCTAGCACAACAAATTGATAGTTATTGGGGATCGACTTTGTTTAAATTCCTGATCAGGTTAAAAATTTATTTGAAAAAATCTTGAAATGGTATTGTTTTAATAATAGAAAAAAATAAGTTCTTCCACTTACTAACCATTAGGTTATAAAATCATTTGGTTGATTCTCTAAACCAAACTGATTCTTCTCATTGTAGTTCAAAATTGATTTGAATATTGTATTAGTCGGAACATCTTCTCGAGTTCGAATGCTTTGCTTTTCTATTCATGCTGGACCATGATTTATTGATATTTTTAATATTTGTTAGAAAATATTTATTTTTAACATAAACCCTTGATAGGCTTCAAGAAAGTATTTTGATCATAATGATAGTTATAGGCCTCATTATCGACCCATATCAAGCATTTTTTGGGCTCAGGCAACGAGCCCGAGCCTATGTGTTAGGGATTTAGCCTCGATTTTGAGCTTAATAACATGGTCAAATGTTCATAAGCATAATGAGTGTCCTAAGCTCAAGTATTTTAGTCCCTCATTAATGTATGTATATGAGATATTTGTTCCTCATTAAAACTTTTATAAGAGATATTTATCTTTTATTATTGTTATCATGGTAAAATAACTTCTCTCATTATTGTTATCACAGTAAAATAACTTTTCAACCTTGTCATCCAATAATAATAATAATAATAATAATAACAAGATTTATAAGCTATAAACACCCTTTGAACTGCTTACGTAAAATGACTCACAATTTACATTAAAAAACACACATATATATCCAAAATAAGAACAAACAACATTTTCTTAGAATTTCATGCTCTCTATCATATTTGTTATTCTTTTCCTTTTCTTCTGTAAGATTGCAGACTTAATCATTTGATAGTCCTCGAATCTCCCCTAAAATAGACTCGTGGATTAAATTTGATAAAAAAGTAACATGAATATTTCTTTTAATTAAAACAACATGGATCAAATTTGACAAAAAACATGTGTTGGGGCTTGGCCTTCGAGGTTCATGCATGCTTGGCTTGTTTCTTAGTTATCTCTCTCTCTCTCTCTCTCTCTTTATATATATATATATATATATATATATGTATGTTATTGATAAAATATTTTTGAATTAATTTATTAAAATAATATTTAATTTAATGATTGTATAATTGTTTCATTGTTTTAAAGAAGATTAAGTTTTTTTAAGATGATATTATCGATTGCTTTATTAATAATTATTTATTAGCATAATAAGTTACTTTTTTTAATAATATGCTCATTAATATTAAATGAGAATAAATGAAATATAATTTTATATAATTTTCTCAAATATAATTTATTTTTTTATACTTTTTTATATTGGTGTGTAAAAATGATCAATTAATAATTTTTTAATTGAAATTTGCTTTTACAACCCAAATAAGTTTTTACTAGTAAAATAATGCTTAAAAAGGCATGTTTTTGTCAAGATAAAATATAAATGGATGAATAAGAAAATTAGGTTTTTAATTAAAAATATATGTTTTTTTTTCCTTCTTAATTCAAATTATTATAGTTTCTGCTAATATTGTTTTTTGATTGCTATTGGTTTTTATTCAATGAACTATTGCTAATAAAAAAATATTTTATTGTAAAAAGAAATGAATTAGAGAAAACTATTTTGGCGAAATGTTTTTTTCTTTGTAATTTTATTTGTTGTGTTGCCTACAAATATTTATTTAATTTTATTATTATATAATTAAATTAAAAATTAGATTCCTAAAAGTTTGTCTTTGCGAATCATAAGTTTATAACCAAAGAGAAGTTTATATATATATAAACTCAGAAGGGAAAAAGGATAATAATATAAATGTACAGGTGGAATGCTTCGTTGATTGGCAGCTAGCAAGCAACAAACTGATAACGCTGGCATGCAGGACACGGTTTTATGGCCATGGTGGAATATCTGTAGCAAGTAACACCTCTCGTTGGCTGCAACAGCAAGGCAATCGGACGCGCAGTAATGCCTTGTTTGCCGGCCGTCCTTTTCATGGACATTCTCTGCCGTGCTTGATTTTAACACTACCAGTAGCAAAAGGCATCACTTTATACAGTCAACTTGGTATTATCTTCAAATTCCAAAAGTCAATAGATTCAAAGGGGTAGGCCACCGTCATTCTCTCAGACTTATCCACAGCAGCTGATGATCATGGGGATCTGGACGGGGTGTCAATAGGTATGATCTTAATCATAAGAATTAAGAAAAAGAAAGGGAAAAAAACCCTAACCTCGGTTTGGTTTTTAGGTTAAATTCTACAGTATGATAGTAATTATATAATTAAAATGTTGCTTTGCGAGTAACTTTCGTGAGGAGAGGTAGAGGTTGCTTCAAGAAACTCCCCAGAAAAAGTCAGTAGAGAAAGTTAGCTGTACCTAAGCAAATCAAAGCAAGCGTTGGTCAAACACGTACCAACATGTTGGCCACTAATTGCTCTACGTACAATCTGTCATAAAATTTCCCACTTGTTTATAGCCATAAATTAATATGTAAGAAAAAGACAAGGGAGAAGAGAGAGATGCTACCATTTTTTTTTTATATATGTATAGAAAAAACAGATAAAACAGATAAAAAAATATAATTTCATAAATTATCTCAAATAAAATAAATAATAATAAAAATAATAGAGATCGAATCTAAAAAATAAAAAAATAAAAGATGAAGAAATTAAAATAATAATAATAATAATTAACATTTCATAAATTATTTCAAATAAAATAAGTAACAATCAAAAGAATGAGGACCAAATTTGATAGATAAAAAATTTCAACAAAAAAATAACAAGGAAAAAGCAAATAACAATTATAAAAATAAGGACCAAAGTTAATATAAAAATTAAATTTTAAGAGATGAAATTGAAAAATAAATATTCAAAATAAAATATATATAATAATTAAAAGTTTGAAGACCAAATTTGATATAATCAGCAAATAATATGATATTTTTAAATTTTTTAAAACTTCCAGAAAGTGTTTTCTGCCTAAATTTTCTAGGAAACACTTTCTGGAAACCAAACCAATTTTTTCTTTGATTAGAAAGTGTTTTCCGTTGACTAACTTTTCTAATGGCAAACAAATACAGGAAAGTGACTTCCTGAAAATCATTTTTCAGGAAACAAACATAGCCTTAATTTTCAATGACTAAAACTTAAGATTTAATGGTTAAGGAGATAAGATGAGGTGGCATGAGAAATAAATAAGGGAAGAAAAAAAATAGATCATCGGGAACAAATTAAGGATTTATTTTTGACAAACTCTTATTGTTAGAAAAATTTTAACGAGACGATTTTAACTACGTCTTGAAAAACTATTAAATGAGATCATAATTAACCCTAAATTAATCTCGAAAAAATCCCCTAAGAAATTATAATCACATTTGATGGTCTTTTAAAGTATAGTTAGAGATTTAGAGTCATCTCGTTGAGATATCTCTAATAGTATTGAGTGTGTTGAAAATAGAGTTTCTATATGTTCCCAATTACCTTTTTTTTCTTTTTAGCCATTAGATTTTAAATTTCATTTAATAGCCATTGGATTTTTATGAAAAATTAAGTTGATTTTTATAGCCCTTAATTAATTTGATACTTTTGAAATAACTGTTATTTTTAACGGCGGTTGTGTTGAAACTATACTATTATATATATAAAATTTTCTCAAAACTTTTGTAAATGTGTTAGAATTACAGAATACCCTCAAAATTGAAATGCACACTTGTTCTTTTAACTGCAGAGTAAAAACAAAATCTTGACTCCAAAATTGCCTTGTGCCTCGATTTTCACCATGTTACATGCGTTGTCATGCATGCATGTCAGATCAATAAGCCAAATACTTGTGTTGATTTAAGCCAACTTTATATAAAGTTTCTAAAATTTTTTAAGGATTTGGCCTGTATTTTAATAATTTTAAAAATTTTAATTTATAAAAATTAATAGTTAATATCTTAATATAAACATTATATTTATAAGTAAATTGATATTTAAATATCAAAAGTTAACTATAAAATTTTCAAGATTATTTTAGATATTCATCAATTTTAATTAAAAATATTTTTTACCACAATAAATGAGTTGTAAAGAATTCTTTTGTCTAGATAAACCATTTTAAGACATCTATATGAACCATTCCCATAAAAATTTAATTAGACATACAAGTCTATAATAAATTTAAAATGTCAGATATATTCATGAGAGTAAATCTTTATTTTAAGCCATACATAGACTACTGGTTAGGAACTCATTAAAACCTTTAAACCATATTCAGACCACATAATACAGTTTATTTCAGGTAAAATATGCTAATAATGTTAATACCTTCTCTAGCAATAATCAGTTCTCTACCCTTGAAATTTCAAATAAAACTAATACACTTGATCTTTTAGTGACCATGAACCAAAAATTAGATGATGACTCTTCAATCCTGACATCCCTCCACATCACATGTGTACATATAATAATTATAGTAACTTTATATTTTTTTATAAAATATTTTTGTTATAATAATTTTATCTTTATTCTAAATTTATAAATTAAATAATGAACTTATTAATTTAAAAATTAAATTAATTTTTTTTATTAATAATAAGTATATATTTATTTGAATATAATAACACTACATGCAAATACAATTCTTATTAACTAACATGTTTCTTTCATTAGTACAAATGTCCATATCGTGACCTTATGCAAAGGCAAAAAAATTGTTCCCTGAATAAATTCGGATTCTTCCTCTGTCTTGCATTTGTCTTCGCACTGTGGACTGCAACCCTGAATCTGTATGTGGTGAGCTTGTTACTTTCTGATGAAGATCTACAGACTTGTCTTCCCAGTCATCATCTGAGCAACCTCCTTTACCGTCAACATACCCGGCCTTCCGATGCCTCAAATCATATCTCTGCCGGCAGCCTCCAGAATCAAAAGACTCATTAATACTACTGCCGAAGAAATCAATCCTTTTATACCGATCACTATCAACCCATTCAAAGGTCTTATTCTTACGGGTCGGGGTTCTGGTTTCAATACCTTTGGCCAAATGTTGACATCCTCTCGCACTCAGAGCAGGAGAAACTTTCTTCCCGACAGTGTTCTTGAGCTCAGTTCCAGGAGAAAAGTTCAGATCATTACATGATAGGAAGTGATCCACAAAGCCAACCTCAGAGACAACATAATTTAACCTCACGAACTCTTGATCACGTGTAAGCAATCGAATCAATTTTCCCATCAGTATCTTCACCATTAATTAACGCCCCTTCAGTTAGTCAAGTGAGACAACAAGTTCATTCATCACACTCTGCCTCGTCAATACACAGAGGTCTAGATTCATTTCTAGAATCAAAACATATTTCATCAGAGACCAACGAAAAAACAGAAGCTAAGAACAAGAAAAATAGAGAAAAAATTTTACTGGATAGAATCAAGGAATACACACCTGCGCCCTTATCTTCACCAGCGGAGCCATCAGAAACAAAATCTTCTGCGAAATCCCTGAAACGTGGCCTGGGCTGCCGCATTTGTAAGCCTACTATCCATTTGCTTTAATTAATTATTGTACCAATTTCAACATCAGATACCCCATCAACATTATCCTCTAATGGATTTCTTCATCCTCCTTGTCGAGGACTATTTGGCTTACCACTAATCAACCAGTTCATGTTTCGCGTTCGAATCATCAAGCAGTTGAGTATCAAAATGAAAAGTTTCTCCAACTGGGTTTCTGCCGAGGGACTGTCAAGCACAACTGTATCATCATTATCATCATCATGAAAAGGAAAAGCATCTTGGAAGTGTCGATAACCGCTTCCATTTGTTCACTGCCTAAATTTGAAGAAAAATATCAGGTTTTCATAAGACGAAAAATACCCATTCTTATTACATGTGAAGCAATTCAAGTTATAAAATAAAAAATATTAAGTTATGTTATTACAAGTGAAGTTCAAAATTGCTGAGAAATGAACTGATAGTTTCTAATAAAAAAAAAAAGAAGAGGAGGAGGTGAATTAGCAAGCAGTGAGTAAGAAACTGAGATTCAATCATGAGGTGCTGGAAAGGGTGATGAGTGATGCCCCTTGACACGACAATCTGGTTGAGATGATGATGATCAGTGATCAAGGGTTTGTTTGGAAGGAGGGAATATTTATTTATTTCGACACTGAAGTAGAGAGAAATTTCTTTTCTTCTACTATATCATAATATATTTATATGTAACACGAAAAATGACAGCAAGGGCATTTGGTCTAGTGGTATGATTCTCGCTTAGGGTGCGAGAGGTCCCGAGTTCAATTCTCGGAATGCCCCTTTTTTCCTCCCTTTACAATTTGCATTCATATTTCTTTGCCCACCGAGGTTCGACGCGAACAACGTTTATCTATTTGATGTTTCAATTGTTTTATTGTACTCCCTAAATTCTTGACATCGAATCAACTAACGATTAATATTTTTCGATCTCAAAATTTTTAAAATTTGATGAAATAAAACCTTTTGCAAATAATTTGATGTTTATCTCCTACTTTTAATTAAAAGGTCTAAATAATGCTACTACATCATTTATCTTTGAAAGTACAAGTACAAAAATTATAAAAAGTAGTGGAATGATAGAAAATTTTTAAAATTGTTCATATTATAATTTAAAAATTTAAAATTCAGTTAATTATAAGTTTTAAGATAGTAAAAATAAATAATATTACTTATGAGAAATTGAATAATCTATTGATTTATAATAGTTTAAAAGATAAATTATTTAAAAATAATAATATCTTGTATTATATTTATTGAATAAAAGGTCTCAGAACTACTAAGATGATGAGATGGTTGACATTCCAACCAATGAGATTATAATTTAGTTATGCTCCACCCTAGCTAATAGTGCCTAATGAAATGCTCACTTATTTTTCTCTCGTATCTTTTCCTCCCGGAACCTCGCAAATATAATGGTATTCCATTAAAATATATATTTGAAGTGTAAAAACAATTCAAAATTGTTTTCTTTTTAAAAGGACCCTACATGATTAACTGTTATCTATTTAAACAGAAAATGACCAAGCACTCGATTGGGAGTGAGGCATAAATGAAGGTTTTGCTAAATTAATTTATTATTTTTTATATTTTAAAATTGTTTTGATAAACTAATGTTAATTTTTTTTTAAAATAAAAAATATTTTAATATATTTATAAATAAAAATCACTTAAAAAAATAACCATAACTACACTTCTAAACACCCATTAAATACCTGTTTAATACTATAATAACAATTGTTTTTTAAAGTTTTTTTATTTGAAAATACATTAAAATAATATATATATATATATATATATTTTAAAATTTATTTTTAATATTAACATATTAAAACAATCCAAAAAAAAATTTAAGAAAAAAATTTAAAATTTTAAAAAGACAGTCTTATGCAAAAACAAACATTTACACAAACTTTCTGAAAATGCTAAGATATAAATATTGAGATTTTTTCAAGCTATGAGGTAGAATACCATGGGATTTACAGGAGTTGGACTAGGTTTGCCAAAATATTGGATTTCATTTCTATCCAAGTGAAAAGAAAATCAGAGGATGGCGACTGGAATTTTCTTGTTAATGGAATCTCCTTCTTTCTCAGGCTCTCCTTTCCCAAACGTCCTGAGCAGTTTAAAAAAAAGAGAAAAGGCTGGTAGGTCCAAAATACATGGGCCTTAAATTGTACTCCAAGAACATCTAAAATGAAACAGCATGGATCATTGTTTCAGACTTTCAGTGTCATTGTGGGCTCCAAGTGGAATTTAACCTCAAATTTTACGAACAGTCGCTACTCTCTCCAAGCATGTTCTTTGTTCGTAAGCCAGCTATTTATTCCAACATGCTTGTTTATGTTCTCATTTTATTTTTATTTTTTTAATTTTGGAGAGCATATTTACAACTGTAATTATTTTTTAAAATATTTTTATTTAAAAATATATTAAAATAATATTTTTTTTAATTTTTTAAAAATTATTTTTAATATAAGTATATCAAAATAATCTAAAAACACTAAAAAATATTAATTTGAAGTAAAAAAATAAAATAAAAAAATAAAATTTTTAAAAATGCTTTGGGACTATAATTTTTATATGTTTAGTTATGATACAATTAGTTTTTCTTTTGATGGGGCATAAACAATGATGATTGCACCTGTGGTTGAATAAAAATTGGAAAATTAAGCTTTTCCTACTACTAAAGATAACGTGGAAGTATTCGAGCCTATGACCAAGGCAAACATCCATTTTGAGCGAAAGATACAAAGCACCAATCATTTTCACTCTCCCGTGGCATCATCATGTATAAATTAATTATTATTACTATTATACAAATATTATAAAATTAGTATAATTGAATTTTTTTAGTAAATTTGTAATTTTTTGGGACTTTATGATCGTGATTTGTTTGAAGTTTCGGATTTTCTTTTTTATCTGAGAAAGATGAGAATGTATCAATTTTTTAATTGGGTTATTGGAGGTTAAAAATAATGGGTTTTAATGTTATGTTTGGTTAGTATCTTAAAATGATGGAGATAAATTATATTTTTAGCTGAAGATATAAATATGAAGACATATATTAAATTTGTCTTTGATATATTTTTTAAGTGAATTTATATTATTTTAAAATAGAAAAAATAATAAAAATATTTTTACAGTGAAAAAACAACGCTATATCCATTCTAGTCTTATATTGTTCTTTGTTATCCTCTTCACGTCCATAATTATATTCAAAGTGTTCTCAAACATTTTTTTTTCTTTTTCTATATATATGATGTCAAGCACTACCAGAAAATCAATAAATACAAATAAAAATACCGAAAAAATATTTCCGTCGGTAAATTTCCGAGGGATTTTACCGACGAAAATATTCCCTCGGTATATACCAAGAAAATTACCATGAAAAAAAAAATAAAATAAAACAAAGCAAAAAAAAAATGATGATGTGTCATTTTTTACCAACGGAATTACCTACAAAATTTATTCCATCGGTAATTCCGTTGGTAAATTCGTCGGTAAAATGTGAACACTGTTCATCATGTCAATTACAAAGGGAATTACTGATGGAATTTTCCGTCGGTATTTTCCAGAGAGCTTCAGAACTGTTCACCTTCGAATTGCACTGTTAATTGTTGTTCTTTACGAACAAAATCACCGACGGATTGAAAATTCATCGGTGTTATTTGGCGGTTTTCTAAAAAAATTCAATTGATTTAAAATTTTCATTTAAATATTACAGACGGAATCACCGACGGATTGAAAAATTGTCGGTAATTTTTGGCGGTTTCTTAAAACTTTTTACGTAATTGAAAATTTAAATTAAATATTACCGACGAAATTACCGACGGAATAATTAAAAAAATATTAATATTCAATTATCTATCGGTAAATTCGTTGGTAACGCGCCCCAATAAAAAACTGAATCCGCTTATTTCACAAGAGACAGACTCATTATTTCTTCTTCTTCTACTTCTATTTCTTCTTCTTCTTCTTTTCTCTCCTCATCTCCTTCTCTTCTTTTCTCTCCTCATCTCCTTCTCTTTTCCTCCATGCTCGGGTATGTCTTCTTCTTCTTTCTTCTTTTATCCTCTTAGTTTTTTTTTAATTAATATGCTTTATGAAATTTTTTTTTCTTAGCTTCACTTGCAAGTACATTAAGGTAAGATTTTTTTTTCTTATTTTTTCATATTTTTTTCACTATATTTGTTTTTCATTTTATTTTTAATTGATTTTGCTCTTAATAATTGTATAAATGTTGTTGTGAGATTTTTTTTTTCATATGAGATCAATTTTTAGTTGATTTATTTATAGGATTTTTAAATTTTTAGCAATTGCAACTTCATTTTTTTCATATGAATTTTTTTAGTTGAATTAATTTTTTTGTTTTATTTATTTGTTGTAAATTTGTTTGAGTTGATTTTCTTATTCTTTTTTCCAATCATTTTTAGTATATATTATACAATGTTGATTTATGTTAATTTAATTATTTTATAATTTTATAAAATGAATTTTTTTTAAATGTTTTGAAATAATTACCGATGGATTTACCGACGGAAATTTCCGTTGGTAAATCCATCGGTAATAAAAAATATTTTTACCAACGCGTCTGTTCCACCAGTAAATCTGTCGGTAATAATTTTTTTTATTTACCAATGGATTTACCGACGGAAAAAAAATTACCGATGAAAGATTCACCAATGGAGAATTTCCGTCGGTGATTTTGTCGGTAAATTAATTACCGAAGAAATATGTGTCTTACGCCGATGGAAAAATTTTGTCGGTAAAACTATTAAATCTTGTAGTGAAGGTTATTGTGGAGGAGATTGATCTTTCAATAAAAAAGCTTCCACAAAATACTTCGCTTTATCCAATTATGAGTTAAACCAAAACTAGGAAATTCTGCTTATCGGATTGAAAACCAAACAGAATGTCACTATACTCTGACACCAAGCTATACAATTCTTCACTAGAAAGACGCAGGGGTGCAACATCCTTTTTAACTCTACCAATAAAAAAAAATCATTTATGTTCTTTCTGTACCTATGATCTGTTGGCAAGAAACGCTGGTGACAGTAAAAAAAAGACATTTTACCGATATTTGTTAGCGTGAATAACTTGTTATTTTTCATGTAGTATGTATATGCTAGTTTTTCATGCGTGCTCCAACAAGAAACCATTTCATAAACTGGAAAATCATTGATAGTTCACATCAAAGCTGTCTTCATAAGAAAATTTTGTTTCGTCAATACATCATAAGTCAAAGCCCTGGAGGACCACAATTCCATGAACTCATTAATCAATGGTTGAAGACAAACATCCATATTCCAGTCCGGACTATTAGGCCTGAGTATGACCGTAAATAAAAACATGAACTTCAGCCTTATATATGGCAAGTTGTAAACCATGAGTATAATATATCAACAAGAATAAGGAGCAACAAATGACTCAAATGGATTGAATCCGTCAGTATATAACCCAAGACGCACATTCCTTGATCCAGCTAAAAAATAAGGATGCACACTGTTAAAGTGTTTTCATGTTTTACCATCGGAAGGGTGCACCATTACTCCATTCACCACATCATATGATTGGTGCAGGTCATGTGCTCAGCAGTTTTAGTGACATGAATAACCTCTATAGTCTAGGTGTGATTGAGAGGTATCTAAGTTTTTTATGTGCGACATGAGTCTTTTCTTTGCTAGTTCTGAGTTTATAACGGGAATGTCCACATGTTCTACACTCGGTCAGCTCAGCATTTTCAAGGTAGTACAACATGCAGAAGTTTGGACACATGTTAATTTTATAGTATCCTAAACTGAGGGGTTTCATTATGAAGTTAGTAGTATATAAGTTCTCTTTCAATCTGTTTCCTTCAGGTTAAATGCTTCTCGTCCATTTGACAATTCTGTCGTAACCGGCCTCACTCAACCTATAATCCGACTTGATGGTAAACACCTATCCAACGACCAATAATTTACTGTGATTTGTGAGCCATCTCATAATGGTTCATCAAAATCTTTCAAAATATCAAAAAACCTGGTCACATCTACATTAGGTTCTTCATCTATGATTGAACATTGACTAGCATAACCTTGATTCATTGTTATCGCATCCATAACCATAGTTTTATAAGGATTAATGTTGTCATTTACAACTCCATGCATGTTGTTTAGCATTAGAAGGTGACCTAACCATCCTTTCTACCATCGTTTCGTGAGGAACAAATGGCTCTTCATGTGCATACCAACACAGATATTCCCGCATGAACCTTTTATATAGAAGATATATTGTTACAAGATCTGGATCAAGAAACTTTTTATAGTTACACCTCTTACATGGATACCTAATACCACATCCACTAATATTTCTTGGATTAGATGTTGTGTAATTAATAAAACCCTGAATCTTATTACAATAATCCATCCTCAGCAATCCTTGGGGTGAATTTCGATACATCTATGAACGATCATCTATAGCTTCTATCGAACATATATCAAATAATGATAACAACATGTATTAATTAACTACTTTAACTAAATAAATTTGTAAAAATATTAGTTTAGCTCAAGATTATTCAACCTTCTTTAATACTTCTTTTAATTCATTATCAATTATCTATGTAGATACAAATTAATTTGTACACATTTACATAAATTACAACTCGATAATAAAATTGATAAAATATAAAATGGATTCGTTAAACAAGTCATTATTTATTTCATCATAACATACCTAAGTCGGTAATTCGACATAAGTTTCAACAATTTACAAACAAATATAATTTTACAAAATCTAAAACAAACCATAACATGTACAAATTCATAAATCCATACAACAAGTTTGTTTGAGAAAAAACAATTTACAAGTAATCACCCAAACAAAATAAATATACTACAAAAATATACAATAAAAAAATTAACATTTTAGAAATGTGTTAAAATATAAAAAAGGGTAGATTTGCTTACTTAAGATGAAAAATCCGTAATAAAATTTTAATCAGAATACAAATACTGTTGAATAGAGTGTTGTCATGACTAGAAAAGTTGTATTAAGATGAGGGGGGATGTGGGGGGGGGTCTGTTTGTTTTGTTATAGAGTTTTTTTTAAAGGAGAAGGAGAAATAGGGGAGGTAGAGAAGAGGATCGAGCGCCAGGTCATATATTAAATATTACCAATGGATTTATCGATGAAATTATTTTGTCTATCAATCCATCGGCAATCCTGTCGGTATAAGTGACGTCACTGTACAACTTTCCTTTTGAATCCAATTGTAATTCCATTGGTAATGGTGTTTGTAAAAACTTACACGTCATCGTACTGTTTGTTTGTTTGTTTTTTTTTGTTTTTTTTTTTTTTTAAATTCCTTCTATTTCTACTTGGATTCCCTTGGTATATACCGATGACATATTTCCATCGGTATTTACCGATGAAGTTAGCGATGGAAAGAATTCAATCGATAAATATCACCGTAAAGTACCGATGGAAAAAATCTGTTGGTGTTTCTGTTTGTATTCGTTAATTTTTTGGTAGTGTGTAGACTGAGAAATCCTTAGCCTAGGTGGAATGAGATTTGAAAAGAGTTTGAAATCTTATTTAAATGATCAAAGGCTATTATGTAGAGAGTAAACATGATTTAACATGACATATACACTCTATGTTTTAATGTTAAATTGAAACATTATTGATAAAATGATATTAATTATACTAGAAAACTAGTCATGACACATTTGGTAGATTTGATTGAGTTAATTTCTAAATTTTTTCTTCATTAATATATGAATATTATTCAGGGGTCAAATTGATATTTTTTCAATTTATAAGTTTTCTCCTATTTTTCTATAAATAGTAAGTTATGCCTTTTATTTTTTGTGGTTAGTTGTTAGACTGAAAAATCTACGTAAGTAACAAAATAAAAAGCTAGCACTCTATCCATATTAATCTATTTCTTTTAAATAAAGATTTAGAAATTTTTTTCACTAGTGGTTCGTGTGGATTATCATTTAAGGTCAAATAATTAGACGACTAGTGGTTTGCAACAACTCAGCCTTTAATAAATTATTTAAAGTCGAAAAAGATTAGAACTCCATGTAATAAATCTCTAAACAACTCTATATATATCTAACAAGATCCTAGAGACTCCCAAATAATTTTATTTTATTGTTTCCGTTGTATGTATAATATGCAGAAAACCCAACAACTCCCTCGAAGTAAACTCTCCAATCATATCTTGTAATTTTCTTCTCTTGCGTGCGTTAGTTACTTAGTTTCCCCTTCGTTTTCCTTAATTAGTTGGAATAGCAAGTAAAAAGTTGTCTATTTTGCTATATAATTAATTAATTTTCTTTTGTTTTCAGAGTTGCTGTCATGTAGCACTGGTTGTTAATGCTTCTGCCATTCTGTACATTTTTGTTGCAACCATATCTTTTCATGCTACTGCTGGTTTTTCTGGTTACCCTCTTGAAATCTATTTGTTGCTTTAGCAACCATGCCAAGTTTCTATGATCATGTCTATCTATTTCTCGTCATGATATAAGCAAATAATCAAGGCACCATAATAAAACAAGGTAGTTGAATAGTAATTAATCAGGATGATATTTGAGCGATAGCTTTCCATAACTTAAGCTGCTGTTGCAAATGCTGCTACTTGAGTTGTTTATGTTACTTTTGAAATACCTATTACAACTGCTATAACTACAGTATTTTTACTTTGAGCTATGTATGAAAAAACAAAAAAAGTTTACTTACCATTTTATAATATTTTTTTGAAAATTTAAGTTTACATTATGTTTTTGACAACCTTACATTAGAGGACTTATTAGATGCTGGTTCAAAGTTCTATTGACACAGAGCAGACTTGCATTCCATGCAAGTTATTCCTATATGAGGTGGTATTACAAGGCAGAAAAACTGTCTTAACCAGTGTTTTGCAGGCCAGCAGCGATGCCCTTCATGGTTAAAATAAGGGTGTCTTCCAGGCCTGGTGCGTACTCACTTGCAGGGTTGAGCTTCACAAGCTCTGCAGCCGGTTTGGTCGACTCCATGTAATCTTTCGACAAGTGTGGCCTTACTGTCACATGGTAGTCAGGATCACGAATCTGCTTCAAAGTGTAGGCTTGGAAAACATTAAGGGTTGTGATATATGCATCGCGAAGACGAAGCCTCTGCTTCAAGTATGGGTCTCCTTCAAGAAGGTCTTTATGGCCGGCAATCTGCAAGCACGTAGAACATAATGGATTTATTCACAGGTGGATGCAAGCCACGTCAAAGAATTGTGGCAATAGGCACTCAAACACAGAACAGGGTTGGATCTAGAGATGTTCAGAAGGGAGAAAAAATCAAAGGATTTTGAGTAATTTTTTATATAATTTTCTCTCTTACACTAATGGTTTATCCCCATACCTGGAGGAGGAAGAGCTTATTTTCTTCATAGTTTGCTCTCAAGCGGTCCCCGAAGGGTCGCAGTTCTTCTGACACTAGGAGCTTGTCATACAAAGCAGCGATTCCTGGACCTCCCTTGGCAAAAACCATCTCAACTAAGTCAATTGTGACTCTGAAGAAAGGCCACTGATTGTACATCTCCTGGAGCGTGTGGAGATTTTTTGTATCCTTCTGAATCACATGCTTAAATGCTGCTCCAAAGCCAAGCCAAACTGGTAGATGAAACCTTGTCTGGGTCCAAGCAAAGATCCATGGGATTGCTCGGAGTGATTCAATGCCGCCACTTGGCTTCCGTTTTGATGGTCGACTGCCAATGTTCATCCGACCATACTCCAACTCTGGTGTTGCCTGCATCGTGGAAATTCCAAACACCAGATAAGGGAAATATGTCCTTCAGCACAATAGTTCCAAACAGTGAAAATGAAGGACCCACAAACTATTTCAAACCTCAAACACTAAACTACTGAATTTTGTAGGAGTTTTAATGAGGTTAAGCCCAAACAGTGTAACATTTAATTTCTCCGGTAAGAGCAAAGAGAAGGAAAATATCCAGTTCGCTAATCACAAGAATAATTCAAGACTTTCCTAGTGAATTGATAAGGATAGTAGAATTTTGTTGCTGTGATCAGATTGAACAGATTTGTAGGAGTAATGACAAAGCTGGGTTAAATACTTACAAGGCGGAAGTATTCAACAAAACGAGGTTCTTGGAAGACTATGGATCGGTATTCTTTTGTCGCAACAATTGCCATCTCATCCATGAGAGCACGCCATTCTGATTTTGGTGAGACCGGAGGATGCATTCCATGCTCAAGTGTGGCAGCTGTAAATCGCTGGAGCGTTCTGAAACACAAGTGCTCTTCACCGAAGGACTTTTCAATAACTTCTCCTTGAACAGTCACACGAAGTGATCCATGAATGGTGTCAGGTGGTTGAGATAATATAGCGAGATGGGTAGGCCCTCCACCTCTTCCAACTGTCCCTCCTCGACCGTGGAACATGGTTAGCTTAACCCCATATTGCTTCGCCACCTTCACAAGCTCTTCTTGAGCCTTATACAGCTGCCAAGCAGCAGAGAGACGCCCAGCATCCTTTCCAGAATCTGAGTACCCGATCATGACTTCTTGCTTCCCCATGATCCGGTCTCTATACCAATTTATTGAGAAGAGACAAGCCATAGAAGCAGGAGCGGCTTCAAGATCAGCCAGCTTTTCAAACAATGGAACAACCCTAAGTGGTTGTTGGACATGACATTCACGTTGTAGCAGTTCAACGGCAAGTACATCAGAAGGGCTCGTGGCCATTGAGATTATATAAGCACCAAAGTTGTCCGGAGGAAGTTCTGCAATGACATGAAACGTGTCCAGCACATCAGCAATTTCTTCAGTTTTGGGAAGATCAGGTCCAAAAAGAGGACGTTTGCCACGGAGCTCAGATAAGAGCCATTCCCTCCTACGCTCCTCAGACCATTCTCGATAGGATCCAATGCCCAAGTGCTTTGTGATGGCATCCAGAACATCAGTGTGCCTGTCAGATTCCTGCCGGATATCAAGTCTGACAAGTGAGAGTCCAAAGGTAGAGACTTGCCGTAAGAAATCAAGGAGGCTTCCGTCTGCAATTGGTCGATCACCACAGGCACAGAGTGATCTGTAGCAGAGTTCAAGAGGCTCGAGGATCTACAAGAACAAAAACCAAAATCAGTAAAAAAGGATTTCTTTCATCTGCAGAATTATAGCACATGCAATTAACAAGTGGAAATTTGAGGACAAAAAATGATATCGGTGAGATTGGTAGGCATCTATCATCCAAACGATACCTCACGGCAAGACTGCTACAAAGTTACCACAACAGTATATTTCCTCAAACTGAAAGTAATTGACAAGGAAGGGACCTGCTCAGCATTAGTGAAAGTTGAATCCTCAGGAATGTCAGATTTCCCATTGGCTAACAACTGACGAGAGCGTTCGCGGGTGTTGTACAGCTTGTCCCTTACATTTCCAAGAACAACACGATATGGCTCATTTGGAGGGATCTGTTTCCAGAATTCTGTTCTCATAACCCATGTAGCAAAAAACAAACAAAAAAAACCAGAAGCTCTTTATAAATCCAATAAACTGTAGAAAAAACCAGAAGCTCTCACATTGCCATGCGTAGACTACTTGCATTCCTGATCTCTACATTTTGAAACATCCTTAAAAGGAGAGTTAATGAATACCTATGTAGTGTTTCGCATATCTTTTTGAAGATGAATGAAGTTCATCTGCGCGAACACGAAGTTCTTCATTGCAGCGCCACATGGACAGCTGCAAATGAAATCAGACAAACCGATAACAAAAATGGCATGATTATACCCTGAAGACTACTGTACGCAATTTTTGTAATACCTCAAACATAAGATCCTCTATCTGGGAGAAATAGAGATTAGCAGCCATCATCCTAGCTAGTAAGCAAACATCTCGTGTAACTTCAGGAGTTACACGTGGATTTCCTGCAAACAACATAAAAAAACAATAAAATAGGCAGACATTATCCATGGAATGTACGCTACTCGTAGAGGGGAGAGGAAAATGAAGTAATTTTACGGTGATCAGTAAGTAAATAGTAGTATTTTATTAGTCACTGTTTAGAGCATGCTTCAAAGAAATTGAAAGATACAACTAGAAAAAAAATTCTATATAAATTTTTTATTTTTTATTTTTCGTGGGTTATGAATTTTATATTATATATTTTCTTTGTCCTTTTTTTTAAAAAGAAATTGACCCTAAAAAATAACTAAATAAGATTTCACTAGTTATTCTCCAGTTACCATAAAATATTTCAAGAAAAATAAAACTCTTGAGCAACTAATTCCTTGAATGGATTTGCTTAGGAAACAAAAAAGAAAAAGAGAAAAAAGAGGGGAGCTTGAAGTTTTAATCATGTTATAATAATAGATAAATATAAAACAAGTCCAAGAACATAGTTTCTAGTAGTTTGTTTTCGTGATTTCTTGAGGTCTCATCGCAATGAACCCAAGCGATAGATTCTTTATCAGGACTCGTTAATGCCAGGGTGCTCACCTAAATGGAACAAATTTGCTATAAATGAGATAGCAATAAACCATTGAAGACAACAAGGAGACACACTTACCGTCACGATCCCCACCCATCCAAGAAGAGAACTGGATGACGGGGGCATTATAAGGAACGCGTTCTTGTATTCCAATGTTCTTCAAAGCTGTGTCAACCCTCCGCAGGAACTTCGGAACACCCTTCCAAATTGTCTCGTGGAAGTAGCTCATTCCCGCCCTCATTTCATCTTGTGGAGTTGGAGGAGTCCTTCGGATCTCATCAGTGCGAAATGCAGCTTGGATCTGCATGAGGCAGAAGCAGATATTGTAATATTTACACTCATTGTAAACAAACAAAGTTGCACACAGCCATTACTATTGTCTTGACTAAGATCTAAGAAGTTAATGCAAAAGGAGGCTACGGGCATTCAAGAAGTGTAATTGCATTGATTAAACAAACATAAACAGCCACATGATCTTGAAATTGAAAAGGGTACGTTCATCTCCTAGCTACAGTATCTGGAAGAATATTTAGATCAATATAAAGGCATGACGCTGGAATCCATTATCCTATTCTATGGTACTGATCTTTCACTGGAGTGATGCATTTATAGTTGCCTTTTAACCTGTTCTATTGTGCCAGAAATACAAGCCAGATTACGAAGGAATGCATGGCCAATTGGCATCTAGATACCTCTCTTTGTAAAGCCTCGTCAAGTTCCTGCTTATCATATGGAGTAATGTCCTTGGCGTACAGCTGAGTCAGACAATTCCGTATCCTGAATGCATGAAAAAACGAGGCAATATCAACAACAAAAGAAAATTGACAACAAGGTGGCAATGACATCTTTGAAGCATTGCTATGTTAACCAAACTCCACCAGAACCGACCCATCACTCGAGGTCAGCACATCTCAAGAAACGTTGCATTTCTAACACACTTATCACTTGAAACACACCTTGCATGCTTTTGAAGCAAGGATCTACGGACAGATTGAGTAGGATGTGCAGTTAGGACCAAATCCACAGTCTGATTCTTCAAAGCTTCAAAAACTTCCTCTGGCGACTTGTTCAACTGCCCCACAAGTCTATTGAGTGTCTCCTCAATATCTGATTCAGTTGTTGCCGAATTCTCATCAGCAAAATCTCCCTTCTTTAACTTAATCCTTCGTCTATAAGCAATCTGAACCTCCTCAGCCAAGTTTGCCAGATTAAGCATGTGAGAGAATGATTTTGTAACAACAATCGAGTCCCCGGGATCCAAACTCGTTATCACTTTCCCAAGTTCCTCCAACTTCTGAGGGTCATGCTTTGCCTCGTACTCTGCTGAAAGCTCGTAACAGTCATGAACCTAGCAAGTCAGCACCATACTAAGAATTAACAAAGAACTGGAATAACTATAAGAAAAAAGAAAGAAAAAACACGATGAATATACTACTGCTAACAAAAACAAGAAGCAAGTACCGTTTCTCTGATATCCTGGCCATGCAAATCCTGCAATATATCAAGAAACCGGTCCAATAACAAAGCATCATACTCCACCAACTTGTCATCCTCAGAGACCTTCCCTGGTGCCAACAGCCTCAACTGTGCATCTATCGATGCCATCTTCTGCAAATTCCTACCTGCCATTGCTTTTCTTCTTCCTTCTTTGCGGGAATAAACAAACAAACAAACAAATATACTCTGTTCTTGGCTTGGCCTGTTCCGTTACTTGAAAACTCTTTTATAGCAACATCCCAACAAACATACGGAAAAATTTAATGAGAGCGGAGGTTGAAAGGAGATAATAGATAGAGAGCAAAGTGAATCTCGTGAGATTTTTTACAAACCAAGTACCTACCACCAACCACAAAGAAGAAGATCGCGTAGGTTCGTAGACAACGGGTAAGTTATGACCTCAACACATGAAAGCCACCCAAAGAAACCACACATACCTGCTTTACATTTTGTCGCACGTGAGGGACGCTGAAATACCCACATCGACTTCCAACATTAGAAATAGTTCTCTAGTGGGTTCTCTGTTGTTAGTTAGTAGGGGGATTGGGTTCATTCGAAAATCACGAGTTACTTTTTCTCTCCGAGTTCATCTCCTCTACGTAGGTATACTTGAACTACATAAGGTAATTATACAAGAAAATTTCAAAATGATATATATTTTGTATTCCAAAATTTTTTTCATTGTATAATTGTGGATTTTCCTTTGATATAGGAAATACATCTTCAAGTTGATCCTTTTTTTTTTTTTTTTTGTCTCGAACTCTTATCCTAAATTTTTAATTTCATTATTAGAAATAAAAGATTTAATTTTTATTCGATTTATTTGAAAACTCGTTCTAGTTCTTTCAATCTCAAAAGCAAAAAACTCATGGTGCCTTGAAATGCGAACAAATAAATTAGATTCTCTTTATAGCAATGAAACACATTTTTAATTGGACTATTGAAAAATATGTTGGGAATTTGTTTTATCATGCCAATTGAGAACTCACAATATTACTAGAAAATTTATGAATATAAATGGAATCACCAATGGATTTTTTTCGTCGGTATTTAAGAATGATATTTACCGACTGAATTTTTTTTATTGCTAACTCTATTGGTATTTACCGAGGAAATCCCAAGCGGAATAAAAGGAATTTAAAAAATAAAATAGTACGATGGCGTGTAAGTTTTTGATGCGGATTAGCCCAACACCAAGCGTAATCATGCCAATGATCCATTGGAGGTGCCAATTGGGCCAATCACAAGAGCTAGGGCAAAAAAGCTTAAAGAAGCATTGAATGAGCTTATTCAGAACTTATGGAGCAAGATGAACCTAGAAGGGCTTGGGAAATTTAAGGAGCATGAAGGACAACCTTTAATTTATCTAGTTCAAGTCCAAGAAGAGCCCAATTTGTGTGGAATAAGGGGTTGATATGTCCGGCCCAATACCAGCCTTGTTAGGCTTGTTTTTTCCCTAATGCTACAAGGATAAAAAGCCAACAATTTATTCTTCTAATTAAGTAAGGAAGTTGGCCATATCTTATTCCTAAAGAGGGGAGGACTATTTAATGCTTTTCCTAACATAGAAAGGAAAGTAATTAAATCAGCAACAAAGAAGGAATTTTATCCAAGCTAATCAAGGACATCAAAGGAAAGGGGGCAGCAACACAAATTTGATTAGGATGGTAATTTTGGGATTTTTATTATTTTCTTCTTAGTTTTTGGGTTATTATTTCTTATCTGGGTCAATTGTAAGCGGGCTTCATATAAGTCCACATAAGGGGGGTCCATTAAGGTTTCTTTAAGTCTGGAGTCAGTATAAATAAAGGCATAACCAAACATGTAAGGTTACACAATTTTCAAATCAATAAACTTCTTTGCTGCACTTGTTGTGTGTTGGTGGGATAATCTCCTTTACCTGGTTCTTTAAAGAACTGAAAACGACTTATCGAAGAACAATTGGCTTCGTGGCGTCATCCTTATACTTCTCGTTCGCGAATCAATATTCGTTGGGTGGGGGTTTACGTTTCCAATAATGCTGGTGCCTAGGTACAAGTTATCTTTGTGTCACACTCCTATCAAACCTGATTTACTTGGCTTTTCGGGAATTGGTGTCTTTGCATGTGGGTTGCATGGCCACATGATAACGAGGTTTGCATCATTTGGTATCAGAGCTTGGCTCCATTAATCAGGTTATATCCTTCTGAAATTTTCGTTTCTTATTGTTTCCGCAAAAAAAATAAAAATTCCTTAATGTCCAATTTCTTCTTCTTTTGATTTGGTATCATATCAGAAAAAAAAGTTATTTCATTTGGTTCCTAACAAAAATATATCAGTGTCATACAAAAAAAAACAGAGAAAAAAAAAGAAAAAAAAAGTCATTCAAAAAGGCATTCGTTTGTTTCTGTCGCAGAAAACTAAACAAAGGAAAATTTGACAAAATCAACTCGGAATGAGCTCAAATTTGATTTTGTTATTACTAGGACCCTAATCACACCACATATTGATTTTGGTGTCAATTGGATATCGTTTGCTTTGGGTTTCAAATTCGAGTCTAATTAGGTCTGATTCATAACGTTTTTGCGTCAGTCTATCAAACCTTATCGTAAATTGCTCAAATTTCATATTTTATCTATTTGGGTTGGTAGAGCGCTATATCTGAAATTTTAGCTCAATTGGACATCATTGACTTTAGGTTCCAGATTCGGACTTAACTCGTCGTAAACGAGTCTGTTTTGCGTCAACTTTTGAAATTCGCTTTCTTTCTATTTTTTTCATTTCTTGCAGTTTATTTTCATCATATCCAACATATCTGGGTGTTGTTTCATCATTTTTCATATTTTTTTTGTTTTTTTATTCGAGTCTTCAGTTTCGTTCATATTTTGGATAGACTCGATTGCTACTCGCGAGACTATCATCGCAGTTTCATTTTGCTTGTTTTCTGGTTTCTATTGCTTCTTGAGTCATATATATATATATATATTTGGATTGCGCTGCCAAGTTGGTTTTTTTTGGTGTTGGTTTCAGTTTCGCAAGAACCGTAAGAAGGTGAGATGAGAGGTGTGAGCATGTGAGGACATTCAGAGTGTTTGAGCAAAACACGAGTGATGTGAGGATAATTTTTTTTTACCACTAACCAATTTTTGCAGGTAGTATCATGTCAGATCAAAACAACACACCACCCCATCCCGAGGAAGAACTTACGTTCCAAATGCAAGCCATGACACAGATGATGGAGAGGATGAATTTTGTGATGGGAAATGTGTGTGACACACTTGATAGGGTGGAGAAACGTGGTAACAAGGCTGGTACAAGCACCTAAAATGTGAGGAAGCTTGGGGCTAAATCGAAAGCAAACAGTGGCAGTAGGGCCGAAAGGCCAAGGTGGGCTGATTATGAGGATTTTGAGGAGGCTGTTGATGATATTGGTGATGGCAGTTTTGAGGATGAGGCCATAGGCTATTGGGAAGATTTTTGGCAGCTTAGAAACCAAAGGGATTTTGGGAATAGAACTAGGGGCCAATTCAGCCAAAGGGAAAATTTTTGTAGTGTTGGGGGACATGCTGATTTAGATGGTGATTTGGATTTTATCAAATTGAAAATATCTTCTTTTCAAGGTAAAAACAATCCCGAGGCATATTTGGAGTGGGAGAAAAAGGTGGATTTGATTTTTGATTGCCATAACTATTCGGAGGCAAAGAAAGTGAAATTGGTTGTCATCGAATTCACGGACTATGCACTGATTTGGTGGGATCAGAATGTTATTAGTAGAAGAAGGAGTGGAGAGAGGCCGGTAGTGTCATGGGAGGAGATTAAAGTGTTGATGAGAAGGTGATTTGTGCCTAACCACTATTATAGAGATTTGTATATGAAATTGCAGGGTTTCAATAAGGGTTTTAGGTCCGTGGATGAGTATTTCAAGGAGATGGAGATCGCCATGATTCGGGTTAATGTTATTGAGACATTGCGAATGTTGTAGAATTACAACATTGTGAGGAATTGGAGGACATGGTTCATATGGCAATGAAGGTGGAGAGGCAAATAAAGAGAAGGGGCAGTACACGTTTTTAGACCAATTCGACTTCATCTTCCTCAATATGGAGGCCAAATTTGAAGAGAGAGGGGGCTGCCCAACCAAAGCCTTATGCAAGGGCCGAAACACCTAAAGCTAAAAGGATACTCATACAAATAGGAAAGGTAAATCTAAATATCAACCTACTCGTGATAGAGATATTAAATGCTTTAAGTGTTTAGGGAAGGGGCACATTGCATCTCACTGTCCAAACTGAAGAGTTATGCTTACAAGAGACAATGGGGAGGTTGAATCTGAAAGTGACAAATCTAAAAGTGAAGAGATGCCACCTTTGGTGGATTGTAGTGATGAGGAGATTACATATCCTGTTGAGGGAGAGGCCTTGGTTATAAGGCGTGCGCTGAACATGCAAATAAAAAAAGATGATGTAGATTAACAACGGGAAAATATTTTTCACACTCGATGTCATATCCAAAACAAGGTATGTAGCATGATAATTGATGGAGGTAGTTGTTCTAACATTGCTAGTGATACCCTTGTGAAGAAATTGAATCTGAGTTGTAATAAGCATCCTAGGCCTTATAGATTGCAATGGTTGAATGAATGTGGTGAAGTGAGGGTTACTAAGCAGGTTTTGATTGCGTTTGCTATTGGGAAGTATTCTGATGAGATTTTGTGTGATGTAGTCCCAATGCATGCTAGTCACTTACTTTTGGGGTGTCCATAACAGTTTGATCGGAAAGCAATTCATGATGGGTTTAGAAATAGGTTTACTATAGTAAAGGATGGTAAAACCATCACTCTTGTACCTCTTTCTCCAAAACAAGTGTATGATGATCAAATCAAATTAAAAAAAGAATGTGAGGATGGGAAGAGTGAAAATTCACGTGAGGACAATGGTGAGAGAAAACCATCATATTCGGCTAAACCTAAACCATTAATTAAACCGGTTGAGAGTGGAGGTAAAAATTAAGGAGTGAAGAAAGTAAGCTTGTGTGATGATAGTAGTGTGGAAAAATTAAAGAAACAACCTAATTTTTATGCAAAAGGATCTCAAACAAGATCTGTATTTTTCACTAATAAGCCAATGATCTTACTTGTGTATAAGGAGGCTTATTTTAACACTAACGATGTTGATTCTGTTATTCCTAGTGTGGCTATTTCTTTAATGCAGGAGTTTGATGATGTATTTCCTGAAGACATCCCTAATGGATTACCACCATTAAGGGGGATTGAACATCAAATTGACCTTGTGTCCAGAGCTTCGATTCCTAACCATCCAGCCTATAAAAGCAAACCCGAGGAGACAAAGGAGCTTCAAAGGCAAGTAGATGAGTTGATGATGAAGGGATACATTCATGAGAGTATGAGTCCTTGTGCTGTGCCAGTGCTACTTGTGCCTAAAAAGGATGGAATAAGGAGGATGTGTGTTGATTGTCGTGCCATCAATAACATAATAGTAAAGTATCGACATCCTATTCCTAGGCTTGATGACATGCTAAATGACTTACATGGATCATGTATTTTCTCTAAGATTGACCTAAAAAGTGGGTACCATTAGATTAGGATGAAAGAGGGTGATGAGTGGAAAACTGCATTTAAGACTAGGCATGGTTTGTATGAATGGTTAGTCATGCCGTTTGGACTAACGAACGTGCCTAACACATTTATGTGTTTAATGAATCATGTATTGCGTGCGTTTATAGGAAGTTTGTTGTTGTGTATTTTGATAACATTTTGATCTATAGCAAGAACTTAAATGAGCATCTTGATCATATGCGTAATGTACTTAGTGTGTTGTGTAGTGAGCAATTGTATGCTAATCTTACGAAGTGTACCTTTTGTATGGAAAAAATTGTGTTTCTTGGCTATGTCGTAACGACGCAGGGTATCGAGATGGACAAAGAGAAAGTTAAGGCCATCCGGGATTGGCCTACACCAAAATATATCAATGGCATAAAAAAAAAGAAGAAAAGAAAAAAAAGTCATTCAAAAAGGCATTCGTTTGTTTCTGCTGTAGAAAACTAAACGAAGGAAAATTTGACCAAATCAACTCAGAATGAGCTCAAATTTGATTATGTTATTACTGGGACCCTAATCACACTACATATTGATTTTGGGGTCAATTGGATATCGTTTGCTTTGGGTTTCAAATTCAGGTCTAATTAGGTCTGATTCATAACATTTTTGCGTCAGTCTATCAAACCTTATTGTAAGTTGATCAAATTTCATATTCTGTCTATTTGGGTTGGTAGAGCACTATATCTGAAATTTTAGCTCAATTGGACATCATTGACTTCAGGTTTCAGATTTGGACTTAACTCGTCGTAAATGAGTCTGTCTTGCATCAACTTTTGAAATTCGCTTTCTTTCTGTTGTTTTCATTTCTTGTAGTTTATTTTCATCATATCCAACACATCTGGGTGTTGTTTCATCATTTTTCATATTTTGTTTTTTTTTTTTAATTCGAGTCTTCAGTTTGGTTCATATTTCGGATAGACTCGCTTGCTACTTGCGAGACTATCATCGCAGTTTTGTTTTGCTTGTTTTCTGGTTTTTATTGCTTCTTGAGTCATATATATATATATATATATATATATATATATATATATTTGGATTGCGCTGCAAAGTTGGTTTTATTTGGTGTTGGTTTCAATTTCGCAAGAACCGTAAGAAGGTGAGACGAGAGGTGTGAGCATGTGAGGACATTCAAGAGTGTTTGAGCGAAACACGAGCGATGTGAGGATAATTTTTTTTTACCACTGACCAATTTTTATAGGTATTATCATGTCAGATCAAAACAACACACCACCCTATCCCGAGGGAGAACTTACGTTCCAAATGCAAGCCATGATATAGATGTTGGAAAGGATGAATTTTGTGATGGGAAACATGTGTGACAGACTTGATAGGGTGGAGAAACATAGTAACGAGGCTGGTATAAGCACCCAAAATGTGAGGAAGCTTAGGGCTGAACCAAAAGCAAACAGTGGCAGTAGGGCCGAAAGGCCAAGGTGGGCTGATTATGAGGATTTTGAGGAGGCCATTGATGATATTGGTGATGGTGATTTTGAGGATGAGGCCATAGGCCATCGGGAAGGTTTTTGGCAGCCTAAAAACCGAAGGGATTTTAGGAATAGAACTTGGGGCCAATTCGACCAAAGGGAAAATTTCCGTAGTGTTGGGGGACATGCTGATTTAAATGGTGATTTGGATTCTAACAAACTGAAAATACCTTCTTTTCAAGGTAAAAACGATCCCGAGGCATATTTAGAGTGGGAGAAAAAGGTGGATTGGATTTTTGATTGCCATAACTATTTGGAGGCAAAGAAAGTGAAATTGTTTGTCATCGAATTCACGGATTATGCACTAATTTGATGGGATCGGAATGTTATTAGTAGAAGGAGGAATGGAGAGAGGCCGGTAGTGTCATGGGAGGAGATGAAAGTGTTGATGAGAATGTGATTTGTACCTAACCACTATTATAGAGATTTACATCTGAAATTACAGGGTTTGAATCAGGGTTCTAGGTCCGTGGATGAGTATTTCAAGGAGATGGAGATCGCCATGATTCGGGCCAATATGATTGAGGATCGGGAAGCTACTATGGCTAGATTTCTAAATGGGCTGAATAGGGACATTGCGAATGTTGTAGAATTACAACATTGTGTGGAATTGGAGGACATGATCCATATGGCAACAAAGGTGGAGAGGCAAATAAAGAGAAGGGGCAGTACACATTTTCAGACCAATTTGGCTTCATCTTCCTCAATATGGAGGCCAAATTTAAAGAGAGAAAGGGCTGCCCAACCAAAGCTTTATGCAAAGGCCGAACCACCTAAGGCCAAAAAGGATACTTATACGGATGGGAAAGGTAAATCTGAATATCAACCTACTCGTGATAGAGATATTAAATGCTTTAAGTGTTTAGGGAAGGGGCACATTGCATCTTAGTGGCCAAACCAAAGAGTTATGCTTAAGAGAAACAATGGGGAGGTTGAATCTGATAGTGAAGAGATGCCACCTTTAGTGGATTGTAGTGATGAGGAGATTGCATATCCTGTTGAGGGAGAGGCCTTGGTTATAAGACGTGCGCTGAACATGCAAATCAAAGAAGATGACGTAGATCAGCAACGGGAAAATATATTTCACACTCGATGTCATATCCAAAACAAGGTATGTAGCATGATAATTGATCGAGGTAGTTGTGATAATGTTGCTAGTGATACCCTTGTGAAGAAATTGAATCTGAGTTGTATTAAGCATCCTAGTTCTTATAGATTGCAATGGTTGAATGAATGTGGTGAAGTGAGGGTTACTAAGCAGGTTTTGATTGCGTTTGCTATTGGGAAGTATTCTAATGAGATTTTATGTGATGTAGTCCCAATGCATGCTAGTCACTTACTTTTAGGGCGTCCATAACAGTTTGATCGGAAAGCAATTCATGATGGGTTTAAAAATAGGTTTACTATAGTAAAGGATGGTAAAACCATCACTCTTGTACCTCTTTCTCCAAAACAAG